>ML792324.1:187380-265828 GCA_009831015.1 Picea engelmannii | reverse complement strand
TATTTTATTTCTTTTCCTTAATTTCTGTCACAGTTCATTAAATGCATTCTACAGTTTGATTATCACACAATTAATCATGCTTATTTTCTTTAACTGATTTTTCTTTGTAATCTTTAATCATTTATTCAATTAGGGTCGTTACACACTTACCCTCTTAAAGTCTCATAAACCTATTCAGTCTTAATAAACGTTAATCATCATCATCATCATCATATATTTTAATTAACTATATTATTCAAAGATATTAACAACAAAGTTGATATTTGGTTAGCACTTTGCTCCCTTTCCTTCCAACCGAACAACTATTATTAAAATTAGATGTTTTAAAAAAACATGAATATAATGAGACATTATTACCCTATTATTATCATTAAGTCTATTATTACTTATTATTACCATTAGGTATAGTACTATTATTATTATCCATTAGGTATAGTACTATTATTACTATCCATTAGGTATACGTATATTAACTTTTTTTAGTTATTACATTTTTAAGATTTTTTCAAAACTTAAAAAAAAAATTATTTATAAAAAAATATTTTTAGTTAAACAATTTTTTCATAATTATTTATGAAAAAAGATAAAATTTTCATATAATTTATTTTAAAAATAATATAAAATAAATAAAATTCATAAAAATAACATTGAAATATATATATATATATATATATATATATATATAAAATCAACACCATCGTAAAAAATTAACTTGAAAGAACATAATATTTCACATCTAAAATGTTACATTTCTATAACAACAATGAAGTGTTTAATTGTTTAATAATAAGTTGTTTAATTGTTTAATAATGAGTAATTGACCAAAAATTATAAATATTAACAATTTTATTAATTACATTGGTAAGAAACTTTATCCCTTTTCTGTGAGGAATTTATCTGTCATCATATCCATTACTTTTCATAAAGGAATTGAAAGTTATCATGATGTCCTCTAGCTATAATATGTATGTCATCATGTCCAATACTTTTCATAAAGTGAATGAAAGGTATCGTGTTATTCGCTAACTATAATGATATGTAACTATAATAATATATAATTAATATATAATTGATTTAGAAAAAATAAATTATAATAATATATAATTGATTTAAAAAAATATTAAATTTTATAATTTTATGAACATTTTATAAATATTGTTTATAATTGATTTATAAAATATATAATTGACTTAGAAAAATATAAAATATTATAATTTTATGAACATTTTTATAGATATTGTTTAATAGTACATAGTTGATTTAAAAAATTATAAAAAATTACAATTATATGTCACTTTTGTAAATATTTACTAATAATATATAGTTTACTTAAAAAATTATAAAAATAATCATTTTTATAAATAGATTTAACTTTTATTCTTAATTTAAAAACTTTGCATTTTATACTATAAACATATTTCAACATTTAAGATGAGAATTCTTAATATTATGTTCTAATTATAAAAATAGATTTTTCAATAGCCAATAATTAACTCAAAATTTTATGATTTATAATCTTAAAATTAAAGGCAATACACCCTATCCTATCTTTTTTATAGAAGTAATTTTTTCCCTCATTGAGAGCATTTTTATGATTAGATATCTAACTTACGAGAGCGAGATAAACAACATGGATGACAATAGGCTACCAAAATTGCTTAAACCTCTAGCTAAAACCACCGATGGTTAAAATCATTCGGGAATACAAGAAGAAAACATCTGCATAGTGACACTGGGCATTCTAAAATTCCCAAAACACCTTGGCATTAAAAAATATGACATCTTTGTGACACTAAGACACCTTGGCATGAAAGAATCTGACATATTTGTGACACTAAGAGGGTAGAAGATGAAAAACATTTCTTCTTAGATTTCCCTTCTTATACCCATATAGATCGCAATTTAAAAATATTTGTCACAATTCAAACTTTCCTAACTTCCTAAGTCATCAAAGCTATGGCTCAATATACCAGTTGGTCTCACTAGAAGTTAATCATCATCATCATCATCATCATTATCAATTTAATTAAATGCAAAGTATCATAACTAATTATGATGTATAGTTCATTGGATGTACCTTGGGTAGATGGGAGGAATGATTGTTACCCTCCTCACCCAAGTTCAATTTCTTATGAATGACATATTTGTGTCCTTAATAAATCTATAAACAAAAATGGTTGAACTTCCCTATTCTCTTATATATTATATATTAACACTTTATAAAATTTAAAGACAAATTTTCTATTTTATATTTTGAATGAAAAGATATAAAAAATAAATTTTATATGAAAATATGAAAATATATGAAAGATAAATTTTCTAATTTCTAATTTATATGAAAATATATCAATATTTTAGATATTGTTTACTATGAACCAATTTTAATTCTAAAATATATTAGATAATTTTTCTTTTAAAAGAAAAAATTATTGAATTTTTTTTTTTAAATATTTATTAAGTTGTTATTATGTTATTATGGTAAACACCCAAACACTTAAAAATTGTATTTTGTTTTTATTTAATAATTTTATTTCTAAATAAGATGTGATGTGAGGTGGCGGGCATGGTTCGTCCTTTAGTTCGTTTGAACCATTTTTTTTGTGGGCCCTGAACTAATAAATGGCCCTGAATCTCTATCTCTATTTCGAGTTCTATCCATTTTAAGTGATAAAAGCATTTTAAGACTAATGGTGGTAGGAGACATAGTACTAATTATTGGATATTTGCTTCGTAGTAGCACTCCACATAATTTCGATTTGAATAGGGTTGACCAAAAGGATTCTCCGTATGGCTCAAGATTTCAGGTAGCTTTACTTATATCATATACTTTGATGTCAGAACCAACTTGTCAATGAACAATGCCACAAAAGTGATTTGTGATAACATTGTGAAAGCATTGTGAAAGGATTGTGTAACATAAATGATTGGCCTTTTATTCTCTCCCCGTCAGCCACTTTGTACTTCCATGAATTATATCATTATGATGATTAGCACTTACTATATAACATTTATTATATAACATTTTTTTTTTTATGAAAATTGTAGCGTATAATATGGGGTATTTAGGGAGATATTTAAGGGGAATAATAATAGTTAGATTCTCCCCGTCAGTCACTTTGTACTTCCATGAATTATATCATTATGATGATTAGCACTTACTATATAACATTTATTATATAACATTTTTTTATGAAAATTGTAGTGTATAATATGGGGTATTTAGGGAGATATTTAAGGGGAATAATAATAGTTAGATTCTCCCCGTCAGCCACTTTGTACTTCCATGAATTATATCATTATGATGATTAGCACTTACTATATAACATTTTTTTTTATGAAAATTGTAGTGTATAATATGGGGTATTTAGGGAGATATTTAAGGGGAATAATAATAGTTAGATAGGTATGTATTATTATTTATGGGGACTATTTTTAATAAATAATATTTATATAGTTGTGTGAAAGAAATAAATATAAGAAGGTTTATTATAAAATTCTACTTGTTATAAAAAGTTTCCTTCTCTAGAATGTTCTTAAGAGGTATATAGTAATATATAAAGAAATATAAACAATGTAATGAGGTATAGGGTATTGTGAAGTATATTTAAATTGTATGTCTTCTTATATTTATTTCTTTCACACTAATACATGGGTCTTATTTATTAAAAAGGACTTCTATACATAACAATGTTGTAGGCTAAAGATTCTAAGAAATGATGTTTTTTTTTGGATATTTGCACGAAATTCGGCGATAAATTGTTGGGTTCATAGATTTGAGTGATTATTTCTGTAGAATCTGAGTGCCCTAGGAATTTTTCTTTCAGCATGCTGAATCCATTTCTACATTTAGAAATGGATTTTGAACAACAAAAAATAGTGATTTGTGTAAATTTATATCGCCAAATTCCGGCAAAAAAAACCATTTCGTAGAACAACTAGCCAACGAATACATAGCCACCTAAATATTATTATCTTCATTAGGAACCTCCTTAGTTACCCCATATTATCCCCCTAAGTATATTACAACTACAAAAATTGTGGAGATGAAAAATTAATATGTCAATAACATATCTCTGCTACCTACCTCATTCCTCTTACAGATAAAATGAAAGACATGATGTTGTTATTGTGGACTATATGTAGGTTTACTAAATAGGCCTCTCATGTTTAGAAGCAAGAACCTACAATACCTACAACTACATGTTTATTTTATGAGCACAAGCAATGGGAGAGTGAGTGCATTTCATTGGATTTCATGGAATGGCTTGTGTTTTCTCTAGACTTGCGTCGTCTTTTCTTACTAGTAGCTTAAAGTGGGAACTCTTCAATTAGGAATAGAATAGATGGTGCTTGATAATAGAATGCATATTTTATGGAGTTAATACTATATTAAGGTTATGCCTATCCATATAGATCCATATAGGTGAAGGAAAGAAATTGATATAAAATCCTCTTTTAAAATGAGCAATCTTCTTATGCTTTGAGTTTATTTGACTAATATGTTATTATTATTTGAGGGAATTCTAGTTACAAAAATGGATTGACATATACACTTATCATGATGTGATTCTGATTCTTGATATGATTTTATTATTATTATTTTTAGATCCTTGTGATGGTATAGGATAACTAGCTTCTACTATATGATGGGATTATTTTTAGATCCTTTATAGAAACTACTCGGTGTTTTCGTTAAACTACATCTATACGCTATCGTCCGCCATACCTGCTCGTTCGACCTCATGAACAAGTGACTTGTGTGACGTAATATGAATCAAATAGTGACCATGGATATGGTATAGTTTCCCTACACGACTTGCAACAATCAAATGGTCCCGAATTCTTAAAAAAAATAAGAGTAAAAGGGAGGCATGCCATTTTTTCTAGGTTTGAAACATATGCTGCAAATGAATAGTAGAACATGAAAAAGTTAGGTCCGAATTATATGGTCTGTGATTTTATCTATTAATTGACTTTATATATTGCGTATCGATGAAGCCTTTCGCAGCCGCCGACTGAAACGAGCCGACAACAGTCTTTATAGACTCTGATCTTCTGATCATCATCGTATATTCAGGGGCGAAGGGTACGTTGGGCCTCTACACGACTCAGTTTGGGATTTCATGTATGAAAAAAACAATACATTTCCTTAAAATAGTTAATAGGTTTTTCTATGAGGTGTTTATATTTTTCAGCTAGGTTAGTTAGTTATTTTGTTTATATTTCTCAGCCATGTTAATTCGTTAGTTATTTAATATAGTATACTTTGCAAAATTTTGAAAAAAATATTTTAATAATACACTCCATCACTAATTATTCTACACATCTAAGATTTACTTTCTTGAAATAGTCCGCCGGAAAATCTTGAAATATTGACGCATATAATAACACGACATTGATTTCACTCTTGGAATTTGAGTTCATTACTATAAACCCCAAATGTCCATCGGGAAGTGGAGTGAAGTTTGAAGCCAAACAAAACGCGAATTCATCGTCAGCAATGACATCGCGATGATGCCTCGCATATTGGAAATGCCGTATTATGTTCCTGTTCTGTATTGGAAATGCCGTTTCTGTTCCTTGTGTATTATTTTTTCAAAAGTGATCTTCATGGGGAGGCCCATCTTCACACTCCGCTTTAAGTATCGTATTCAAACATATGGGCAGCGATTTTGATTTCCCACGACGCTGAGTTCCGAAAAGGAACGATGCATATAAAAATTAGACGTTATTACTGTGCAACCACTAGATGCAAAGTTGCGCCAGTAGTGATCCTAAAAAGGTTCCTTTGTAAGATCTCATTGATAGAAGAGTTTAATAACTAGACTATGAATTTTTTTTAATAATAAAAATATCTTTTATGGAATTTTTTTTATAATGGAAATATCTTGTTTTGAATTCCAAAAATATTTTAGTGGAGTAAGTTAATTAGGGAGTAGGTATGAATCTGGCCAGATTTTCAGAGATAGCCTAAGTTTGGCATGGATGAAAGTTTCATGCATTTCAAAATCTCACTCTAGAGGTTTTGCTCCATTTTAAACCAACCCAGATGTTCAGAAACTCGATCAGACTTCTCTGCCGAAAATTCAAAACTGCATCGTGAAAAAAGGTGCCGGAAAAGTAAGTTATGAGAGAAGATTGCTCCAGAGTTAACCCACTCCTATTTTAGTCACCAATTTGTGAATATTTCAATTTTATTAAGCATTTTAATTGAAAATTTAATGAAGATCATTTATTTTTCATGCTACTCATTTTATGTTTAAATTTTACTTCAATACCAAACTGACTAAGAAAGAGCATGGCAAGAAAGAACATCCACTGGTTTGCTTAAAAATATAGTTTCAAAATGGAGGAAGAACATTTTTATTTTTTATACTAAAGAAGGACAAACCAATACTTTTCTCCATAGAAAACTTAAGGTGGTCTTTTGTATTTGAATATAGATATATTAGAAAACTAATATTTTCATCAATCTTTTTATATTTGATCAGAGATAAATTGAATTATTGTTACATCCCACATACTTAATCATGAGAACATGAAAGCATATTTCATGATATTTTTTATTTGATAATTCAAAGGAAATAATTATATACTAAATGCTTCAAAATTTAAAATATCTTTATTTTTTTTATAATGATATATATTTTTATAAAGAAATTCCAAAAAATAAATTCACTTAATCCATAAATCCTAATGAGGATAACTAAATCCATCTCAAGTAAGGTAAAATATTACATATATAGAAAGGAAAAACTTACTTGAAAAAGGAAAGAAGTATGTCTCTCCAAATTATTAAATCATATATTTTTTATTACTTTTAAAATTGAATTTTATTAATTTTAAATTTCGAGTAATCATAAATATTTTTCTTCATTTGTATAATCTTGGAATTTTTGTTTTTTAGAAAAAGATCCATATAAGTTATCAATAAATTCAAATATTGAATAATAAGATAGTTAAATCCATCTTAAAGTAAAATATTATGTTATCAATAAATTCAAATATGAGAATTTTTGTTTTTTAGTAAATAGATCCATATAAGTTATCAATAAATTTAAATATTGAATAATAAGGATAGTTAAATTCATCTTAAGATAAAATATTATTTATCAATAAATTCAAATATTGAATAATAAGGATAATTAAATCCATTTTAAGATAAAATATTATGTATATATATAGGAAACACTAATTATAAAAAAGAAAGAATATGACTCTCCTACTTTAATTTTTTATTATTATTATTATTATTATTAAAAAATATTATTAGATTGATTAATTTTAAAAAATTATATTATTAAAATTAATCAATTTTAAATAAATTAATATTTTAACAATAAATACATAAATACAATTTAGGAGATAGTTAACCTAAGTACATGGATATTATAAGTAAATGTATGAATCCTTTATCCCTTATAATAAAGAAAAATATTATTTACAACAATAAGACTTTAAATTTTTAGATTTTAGAATTATATTATTAAAATTAATTAATATTAAGTAAAACAATATTTTAACAACAATATGATTAAATTGATTAAAGGGGACACTTAATCTAAGCATATGGATATTATAAGAAAATGTATGAATCCTTTCTCCTTTACAACTATGAAAAATTATAAGAAATCTGAGGAGAGACATTGCACATAGATTACACACAAATAATATTTCTAAACTCAACATACTATATTAATGGAAGAATTATCCCCAATACCCCCTTTAATGCTTACATTACAAAACTTGCAATACTAAATCACAAATTACAATATTAGGCTTTGTCTGATTCTTTGTTTGGATGGTCTTCATTTTCTACTTTTTTCTTTACAACACTTCTGATATTCATGACTCGTTTAAGACAAAAGAAAATTGTGACCATCATTGTCGTACTTGTAGAAATGATGCTTCTTGACCTCCCGAAGGACAATCTCGATATTGAATCATCCTATGGATACACTACCATTTGTGAAATCCCCCTGAAGAGCAAATTTCGACAGTTATATAGGAAAGTGATCTGGTTACTGGATATATTTAGAAGTCAATCACACAACTTGACCTTACATAAGGGTAACCTATAACTGATGTCGTCGGAGAACGACAAGTCACATAAGCTTTTAATAAACTTAATTTGCATCTTCTTTGTGGTTATGCATCAATTTACTTTTGCACACTACTTTTGAACAAAAAACCACACTACAACAACAGATAGAAAACCCACAACACACAAAAGGAGCTTAAGTCCCTTTTACTTTTAGAACGGTTAGAAAGGTGGTTTCAGTGGTTTCTCATCACAATGAACGCTTAAGCTTCTTCAGAAGACTCTTATGCAATTTAGCTTATGAGCACACAAAATGCCAAACACCATTTGAAATAAGTGCATGTTACACATGTTACTTATACTCTCACCAATTATTCTCGTGGTGGCTCAACCTCTATTTTGTAGCGAATGAATGACTTTATTTCTTGGATGGAGGCTCCAACACAAATCTACACGATCCACTTTAATCAATGATGATTTATGTAATGGTCTTCTTCTTTTTCTCTCCACGGATCCTTCTTCATTGCACGTAATCCAACCCAATTGTACACGTACTTCCTCTTCTTGAGAGTGGATCATTCATGAGATCTTACACTTGATGGAGGAAGTGCAAACAAATCATCCACACAGACACATGGAAATCTCACACAAGAAAAATAAAATAAGAATAAAACACATGTATGCTAATGTACATAAATCCACTCTCTATTCCAACATGTTGGCCCTCCCATGAGGAAGTTAAGCCAGACCAGGCTCTCATACCATAGAAGAAATTTGAGGAGCAAACATTGTACATAGATTACAGCCTAATAATATTTCCGTGACACAAATAAATCAAGATACAATACACATATATAGTTGGAGTCACATCCAACTAATTCTAAACATAGAATAAAGGTTGAAAGAATCTTGAACAACCTCCAACAAATCTCAAACCAATCTCCAACAATGCATTAATAGAAGCATTATCTCTAATAAATATATCATTTACAACTAGAACAAAAATAAGACCTTTAAATTTTTAGATTTTGTAAATCATAACTTTATTGACAAAATATAACATAATCCTTGTAGAGCGCATGACCCTTAACAAACAAGAATATGAACCTCTTCTCTTTACCAGTGTTGAAAAAATCTTTATAACAAAAGTGGAGCCCTAAGCTCTTTATAACTTGTGGTTCATGGCCTGGATGGCCGAATAGTGTAATCTTTATGGAGAAAGTATGAACCTCTTCTCCTTGATCACTATTAAAATAACCTTTATAACAAGAGTGGCCCCCTTAAGCCTTGATCACTATTAAAATAGACTTTTGTGGCCCCCTTAAGCCTTGACCACTATTAAAATAGACTTTATAACAATTGTGGCCCCCTTAACCTTTATAGCAAGAGTGCCCCCTTAAGTCTTAAGATCTTGTGGTACAGGGTTGTTTTGAGGCCTTCGCCTGTGTAGTCGAGCATGAGCTTACGTACGAGCGCATATCTCTATCAGCCACCAGTTAAGAACCGTGCATGTGAAACCAGTGACCAGTTAAGAAAAGGACAGACTGGTAAACAAGTAAACAAGTAAACGAGGATATGTATTTAATATTTTCCTAAAAAGAAAAAAAATCATAATAGAAAATGTATTAAGTATTATAAGTAAGACAAAAAAATAAAATACTAGAATAAGTATAGAAATATATAAAATCAAATATATAATTATGTACATAGAATTCGTATTTTGTTTAGAAATTATTGTTTTGCAAACGATGAAATTTTTTTGTCTCGACTGAAAAGCATTGATGGAAGTTGTACCTTCATAGGCTACCAGCCCTTAACATAACCACCCGTGTGTCTTCTTAAAATATTAACAAAAATTTGTATCTCACCCGAGGACATCCAAAATAAACATTATCCAAGCATAACACAATCGCCTAAATTTACATAGAAAGTTGTCTTCCATGTGGTAGATCAACTCACGTGAGAGGATTCATCCAAAATCATAAGATTTTTACCGAAACCAAGGGCATCCCTTGATAGAGAATTAGTAGTTGAATGGTGTTCTATGTAGATATGTCTAAAATTGATATGATGAAAAAGAGCAGAAATAGTTTTTAAAGACTATCAAAGTGTCAACAAGTCCATATTTCTAAGAAGATAGCAACTTTCATCCAGTAAATAGTAAATTTGGAATCCTGCATGACTGTAATGTTCGCACATCCTGGTTCACTACACACTTGAGTATGGAAAAAAGAGCCTTCAACGCACCTTGATTATTTGTTCCCAACCCCATGTTGGCTTTGCTAGTCAAGAAATGAGACTCCGAGAAAAATAGAATCAACCCCAAGCCACAAATTCGTCTTTGCCCTTGACAAGCTCTGTCAAAGCAGCCCCAAGCCATATTTCTATTGATATCCACCTCCTTGAAAACCCAAGCTTTTCCCACAGGGGAATCATTCTTAAAGCTTGACAGCAATGCCAAAAATGCCTACATTTCAGGGCAACCAAAGGCCCAAGGCCACCACGATTGGGAGAATTTTGATCTTCTTCATAGACAAGCTTGTATAGAACCCCCAAAAACATTCATCCACTGAGTCTTTGTCCCAAACATGGACTAGACCCAAAAGTTTCTTTAATTCTAGCTAGACTTACCGAGAATACACACAAGACAAAAATAAATGTAAATTTTTTTCCTTTGCACTCTTGCATAAGTAACACAACCTCAGACCTTGTTTACCCCTATGTTGAATCTAATTGCAGGTCAAAACCCAACCTTTTAGCATGATCTAGAAGAAATTGATACTCTTTTGCAGGCCTTTAATCCTCCATTGTTTGGAAAACCACCTATGATTATCACAATTGCCCACGTGCATCATGGATTGATAACCAAGATTATTTGTATACCAACCCCTTTCCTTCTTATAGGGCTAGACCATCTCATCCTCAACATCTATCAACTAAACATAATCCCTCCTCAATTCAGAGATAAAGGAGAACTAGGGCTAGAACCACTATACCTCAAGGTTCACAACCACATCCAAAATCTATCCTTACTCCCAAACTCTCATGTTAGAAGGATCATTGATACAATTTAGTGCACATTGACTAATTTATTGAAGGAAAAAAAATACGTTATCTAGGAGAAATATGTGGTTACTGCATCCCACATTCCAACCCAAACAAGTGTACGAGTACCCACATTTTAGGCTAGAAATTGACCAAGTATCCAAAAATCTAATGTGAGTGCCTGACACTTATTGGATATATTATTGATTGGTTTTTGTTTGCGCATAACCCATCCAATATTGTAGTTGGCTAAATATACTTATCAATCAATATTTACCTCCATAAAGTGTCTAGTGTCAAGAAAATCCACATGGACTTAGCTTCCAAGGCCTAAACAAATATTGGTAAGTCTTTAAGACCCCAAACCCCCTCATCCTTTGGCCTAGATAATACTTTCCAATTCACCAAATGCTAGCCTAATTTTTTTCTTTCCTTTCCAAATATATTTGAAACACAATTTCTCGATTCAAGTAGGAATACCTTTCGGTATAAGTGCCAAGAGATGCCAATATACATGAATCACTTCAATCAATGATTCAATCAGAAAAAGTAATTTCCTCCCCAAAAAATCCACCTATTGTACTAGATGGTCATTCTCTTATCAAGCCAAGAGAGCAACCAATTCCAATTGTTAATGCAATAATTGTTGGTCTTAAGCTTGAACCTATGGTACTTGATTCCATCCCTCAAATAAAAAGAAGGAAAATAAAAAATATTGGACATAGAATGTCTAATATCCTCCTCCAACTTAAGGGAAAATATTGCATATTTATTGATATTGATCACCATTCCAGTTTTCCCACAGAAAACATATAGTATGTGATTTCCCCTTCCAATTGATCATGACGAAGGGTGACTCAACAACCTATATGAATCTCGTAGGCTATAGTCAACAAGGAAAAAGGGAGTCAAGGAGGTTTATTTGGTGTCACGGGGTTAAAAGAATGACAAATCCTTAGGTGACATTAAATAAATAAATAATTATATTTAAATGAAATCGGAGGGAAAATAAAGTGAGGATTCGATTTTGTCAAAAAGGGTAAAGATATAGAAGGCTCGGAGGAAGGATAAATAGAGGGGTAACCCTTCTCTTTGGCATTATGATTTGATATCTTGTTAATGTGCTCTTTGAGCCAAGTTTTCGTTAGGGTTTGACAAAACCCTTCCATTTCAGTTTATTTTTAGTGGTGCAATATCCACCCTAGCTACACAAGGAGGAGTATCCATCTGAATTCCTCATTTGAGTTCATTCTGGTGTTTGGTTTCATCCTGGAGAGATCTTAGACTGTGTTTCGTACAACTAGTAGGACAACAAGGGAAAATAGGACCAAATGGAAGCCATGGAAGAACTCACGGAAAGGGTAGTAATATCCATATTCTGGCACAAAGTATCCTACAGATAGGGATAGGAGGAAACCAAGGCCATTGCTACCCCCATTCCCCGTGGAACAAGCTATAGGAGCGCAAGTCCAACCGGATCTAGTTGATGAGGTCTCTAATTGCCATAGAGAGTACCACTCACTAGCAAAGTAGATCCATGCATAAATGTCTTACAATGATTACTGCAACCTCAGGATGAGGAACAAACCTAGGGTATCACTGTAACTACACAATTATGATATTATGTGGAATATAGGGAGGATGACAGAGCTAGAGGAGATCAAGTTTTCCATCCTACATTTGGACAGGGAATCTCATGAGTGGTGGTACCATGGGTTAGTAACATTGGGGCATTCTAGCATCACATCCTATGAGGATTTCACTTAGAGACTAGTGGACATGAGGTTCAATAGGAAGGATCCAAACATCCACTTCAGGGAGTTCGCTCAATTAAAGAAAACATGTACACTAGAGGCATACATAAAAAAAAATCGGAGAATGGCAGTAATGGTGACCAATATTTCTGAGAAGAGGTTGGTGATATTATTCATAGAGGGTCTATATGAACCCTTGAGAGGTCGGGTAAAGGAATGTAGGCCACCCACATTGTAGGATTCCATCATGAAGACTCAGGATATGGAAGACACAACCCCCAAGAAGATACCACAAAAAAAATCTATCCCACAAAAGGGTCAGGTGTCAAAACCTCCCCAAAAGACATGGAAAGGGAAGGATACGTTGGATGAGGAAACTTGGAGAGAAATAAGTAGGAATAATATTTTCTACAGTTGCTAGGAATCAGGGGAACCAGATCATCAGTTTATTGACAAACATAAAGTTTATTATATTGAGGTAATTTTTGACGAGGAGGATGACAGTGATGAAGGCATTGAATAGGACAGTGGTGAGCCATCACACCTCTATGCTATCGAGAAGGTACCATTGTAGGATATCACTAAGGGAGTAACCATTGCCACACTTTCAGGAGTCCCTAAATATTACACCTTCAAGGTCAGAGGCATTGTGTAGGGTAAGAGGGTTACAACATTGATTGATTGTGGGGCCACCCACAACTTCATTGATGTTGCACTTGTCACCATGAGCCAAATCCCTGTGGAGGATTTTGAGGGATTCAATGCGGTAGTAGATGATGGGTACAACATGGTGTCTACTCATAGGATTAGGGGATTGGAAGTAACATTGGGAAACTATACATTGACCAATGAATTTTATGTCATTGATTTAGGAGGATACTCATGCGGTGCTATGAGTTCAATGGTTGTACTCACTAGGAGATATCCTCATGAATTATTTGGAAATGAGAATGGATTTCCTGGACAAAGGTGGACAACAAGTTGTCCTAAGAGGTATGTTGACGAGTTCCCCTAGGATTGTGTCTAACCAATGGATGGAGGCACTTTTTATACACAGGGACATGGCTTGCACAACAGAGTGCTTGATCACCATTGAGAAGCCATCACAGGATCACCAACATTACTATGTAGATATCCAAGAATTGATTGGAAAACATGAAAGAGTGTTTGAACCATTTTTAGGGTTTCAAAGGTATGTTTCAAATCAGGGTTTCAAAAGTATGTTCACTTAAAAATAACATAAATTTTTATTGGAATGTCTCGTTGAGCCGATTCAAAAGCCATTGGAAAGAGGAAACCTAAAAGATTATATGGGAACAAGTTATATAACTATTTGAGATCATTATCCTTAATATATTGATGTTTTAAGTTAAGGTTTTGGTTAGACCTCAATTCAGAACCAATGACAATACATAACATTAGTGAAGATGAAGATAAATATGAAATCAATCCCGGGGAATGGTTGAAAATGATACAGAAAAATAGAAAGACTCCTTCTTTGGTAGTTATTTATTTGAATGCTGAAGATAATAATTGGTGGTATAGACTTGACAAAGGTACTAGATGAAGCACCACATAGGAAGAATTTGAAGAAATCTTCTCAAGCAAATGAATTAGCAATACAAAAATGGAGGAATTGTATAGAATTCAAGATGAATTAAAGGAAGAAAAGGAAGAGATTAAGAATAAGGGTGAGGAGCTATTCGAGATATGATCTCTTAATGAATCACTCATTAAGGAGGTTAAGAATTAAAGCAAGAAAAGAATAGTAAATCAAAGTGGGAAAAAGATGAATCAAGGGAAGATTTGAAAAAGAAAGATGAAGAGATATGTAGATTACAAAGCCATGATAAAAAACTATTGGATGAGATTAATATATTGAAAGAAGAAAAGAAGAAT
Source organism: Picea engelmannii (assembly GCA_009831015.1). Classification (NCBI taxonomy): domain Eukaryota; kingdom Viridiplantae; phylum Streptophyta; class Pinopsida; order Pinales; family Pinaceae; genus Picea; species Picea engelmannii. Next base: position 251,089 of record ML792324.1, on the reverse strand, counting down.
TGTCAAAATAAAAAAGAAAGAAGGATCTTGGATGAATAATCTACCAAAAAACTACAAGAGGAAATTTGCAAGAAGGTTGAGGAATCCTTAAATACGAATGAGGTAAATTTAGAAATGCAAGCCACAATTGAAGAAGGACGTCATAATTTGATATATGGGGTCACCTTGCAGATTCAAAAGAAGAAAGAAGAGAAGATTCAAGAAGGTCAAACGAAGATACTTGAAGAAGTTGAAGTCCATATAGAGGATGTACATGCCAAATGTGATGGTAGTATCTCCAAGGCTAGAGTAATATAGTACCAAACACAGATGATCGAGGATGTCATTGTCTCTTAAAAGAATATAGATGAAATTGGTGTGAAAAATGAAGAAATACTGTCAAATGTGAAACCATATTGACACCCGCATTACCAGGAAACATTTCAAGGAAGACAAGAAGGATGATATCAACATTATGAAGGAAAATATGGAATACTTGTCAATATTCATGGAACAAGGCATCACCGAACTACTCTTCAAAAAGCTATTATCAGATACCAACAACCACTACAAATTGGAGAAGCTTCAATAAAAATACATGGAATCAAAGGAAAGAAAATTATGCAACAACTAGACACCAAGGATTAAGACCGAAAATAATTGATTTTGGATGGATAGATCATCAACAATGGAATGAAGAAAGAAGGAACATAATAAAATCATATTACTTGGTTTCATCACATGTGAAGCCTTTAATTGAAAATCTTTGAGGACGAATATTTTTGAAAGAGGGTACTATATTATGACTCAAGGGGGGAATATATATGACTAAATGTATATGATATGACCCAAAGGGGGGCATATATCGGCCTAAATATACATGTAATGTGTAAATATACATGTAATTGGGTTAGTCTAGTAGAAAAGGGGCCTCTTGTGCAAGTGTGAATAGCTATATATATGAAACCATGTATTCATTATTAGAGATGTGAATTGTGAAGTATGAAAGGTATTTGGTTATTTGGAGGGAGTTCCCCTATTATTTAAGGAGTTATTATGTAACTTATATATCTTGGAGTTGTGCTCCATGCTCACATTCTATCCATGGTGTGTACTTCTATTATTTTATGATATTTGTAAGCATTTGGTTCATTACACAGTGCTTGATCACCATGGAGAAGCCATCAGAGGATCACCAAAATCACCATGCAGATATCTAGGCATTGCTTGGAAAGCATGAAAGAGTGCTTGAACCATTTTCAACAATACCACCTGACAAAAGATTTGAGCATTTTATTGAGCGAGCAAAAAGGGTTTAATCCTGTGATCACCACACCCCACAGGAATTTGAAGAGGTTCAAGGATGAAATAGAGAAGGCCATAAAGGAGTTGATGGAGATGGGACATTTTAGGCCTAGTTCTAGTCCCTTTGCTTCTTCAGTTGTACTAGTGAAGGAGAAGGATGGCACTATGAGGATGTGCATAGACTATGGGGCATTGAACAAGAAGTCGATAAAAAACCAATGACCAATACCCATGATTGATTAGATGATAGATGCATTTCATACATAAATGTACTTCTCAAATGTTTATCTTCGATCAGGATATCACCAGATTTAGGTCAGAGAGGAGGATATCCATAAAACAACATTCAGGTGTCACTATGGGCACTATAAGTTTTTAGCCATGCCCTTCGAGTTGACTAATGCACCAACTACCTTTTAGTCGTGCATGAACCATATATTCAACAAACAATTGAGGAAATTTTTACTAGTGTTCTTTGACAATATTTTGATATACAACAGGATGTGGGAGGAATATTTGAATCATGTGGATGGAATTATGATCATTATGGAGGAGTAGTCATTTTTTTCCCAAGAGGAAAATTGTGAGTTTGGGTTAACAAATATCATTTATCTGGGGCATGTGATTGGTGTTGAGGGAGTAAAGGTAAATAAGGAGAATATCCAGGCAATATTAGATTGGACCCCCACCATATCACTCACATATCTGTGAAGATTCTTCGGGATATGAAGCTATTATAGGAGCTTTGTGAAATGATTTTCACAACTGGCTCCATCATTGATAGACCTCACCAAGAAAGGGGAATTCCAATGGTCATAGGATGCAAAGGTGGAATTCAACAAAATGAAGAGGGTGATGAGCACTTTCCCAATATTATCACTCCCATATTTCACACAACCTTTTGTCCGGGAGTGTGAGGCATCTGATGAGGGGATAGGAGAAGAACTTATGTATAACTCACACCTGATATCTTTCGAGAGAAGAAAGATAAGAGAGAAATAAAATCTCTATATGATATATGATAAGGATATGTTTTCCATCATGCATTCATTTCCCAATTTCAAAAAGTACCTGGTAGGAGGACACTTTGTGGTTAGAACTAACCACAACAACTTGAGATATTTCTTGGAGCAACAGGATCTATATAAGAGGTAGCAGAAATGGGTGGGTAATGTGTAGGCCTATGATTTTTACATCGAGTATGTAAATGGGAAGAAGGACATATTTTTCGATGCCTTATCCACAAGACATAGAGATTTCTCCATGTCAAAGATCTCAACAAACTGGAAGTCCATTGTTTTCATGGAATATTCTAAGAAAAAATTCGCCTATGAGCTGATGGAGGGAATTATTCAGGATGTAAAGTACATGGTAGTCAATGAAATTATCTACTATAAATACATGATATATCGTGTCCCTGATTCCAAACTCAAGGATAATATTTTGAGGGAAGTACATGACACACCACTCGCAGAGAACCAAGAGTATCTAAAGACCTACAGGAAGGTGAGGGAGAGATTCGCCTAGAAGAGTCTCAAGGAGGATGTACTTCACCATGTGAGGGAGTGCATGACTTGCCAACATAAAAAGTTAGAGTTCACACATATTGCGGGGCTGCTTCATCCATTTCCGATTCTGAATCATAAGTGGGATATGATTTCCGTGGACTTCATCACAGGATTGTCAAAGGTGCAGGGCAGGGACTGTATCTACATGGTAGTTGACAAATTGACTAAATATATGCACTTCTTTTCCATGCCTCTTAAATTGTTGTTTTTTAATCGGTTGCAATGCTTGTCTCAAAATTTCAATAATTTTTTTTTACAATCAATTGGATATAAACATTGTTTGTTTAAATGAATCTACACAACAAAAAAATATGTTTCCTAGACACATTCATATATATTCCATATTTTAATGCAAATAATCTCCATCTATATATTGGCATCCCAATATGTTTGTAATGTCATATTCCATTCTTTAAGAATTATCAAGTGTTGGAAAATTGATTTTCATTGATGTCAACCTTAGAATAATCCCTAAATAAAACCCATAATCCCCTAAAAGTGATGATGATGTGTCCACTTGAAGAATCCTTGATGAGCCTTGAAGGAGAATTGAAATAATTGTATATAAATACAAAGTGGTCCCATTATGGCATATATTTTAAGTATGGACCTCAAGGGATGATATAATATGTGGTTGTTCCCACATACCCACTTTGAGTTGTGCACAAATGGAACCTTGAAGGAGCCTTGAAGAAGCCATAAAACCAATTAAAGTATCCCTTAAAGTCAATTGAAGAAGTCCCTAAATCCAAGAAAAGAATCCCCTAAATCCAAGTGAATTATCCCCTAAATCCAAGAGAGGAATCCCCTAAAGTAAAGTAAATAATCCCCTAACGTCGATAATCCTTAAGGAAGAGGTGCAACCCAAACGTTGCGACCCTTGGTCGCACCCCCTTATGTGGAGAAGAATAATATACATAAGAGGAGACTCATTTGGAATTTGGATCACACAAATTATACCTAGCCGATGAAGGGGAGATAATTTCAAAGGGAATATGAAGTGAATAAGGGTGGAATTCCAAGGGACGATGAAGTCTTGTGATGATTTGTTCTGGGGTTTTCTTTGAAGGTCATCTTGGAATTTTCGATATAAATTTTTTTCTAGAAAAATTTAGATAGAAAAACTTGAAGGTGTTTTAGAAGATATATCTAAGAATATTGGGTACTAATTTCATGTCTTTACTCATTACATGTTTCAAGTTATACTCAATCGAAGTTGATGTTCTTAAAACTAGGGTTTTCTTCTTCAGAACGAGTCATATTTCCATTTTCACTATAATGGTTTTTTGTGGATGATTCAAGGAGTGAAACTTGAATTAATTTCAGAAAATATATTAAGTAATATTGGCTACAAGTTTCATATCCCGATTCATTATAGGTGTGGAGTTATACTTGTTGGAAGTTAGGGTTTGTGACTAATCCAAAAACTAGTCCCAAACAAGTGTTCGATATAAAACAATTATATTTGAAGCATGGTAGGTCCAATTTGAATTCAAATTGTTTCATTATAAGGAGATCAGATCCTAATATTTTAAGTCCAAGTTTCGTAATCATAAATGGAAAATGGAGTTTGTGGCGAATCTTACATTTTTGCATATTTCAGGTACAGTTCTAAGCAATTTTGTATGTGGATTTAAGAAGTGATTTTGGGATTGTATTTAAAGGTTGATTTGATTTTTTATCATCATTTAAAATACTCTAAGGGTATTGGTATCTCCTTCCAGTAGGTTCTAAAAAACTCAAGGAGTGGGTGTTTCCTTCAAGTTGGTGCTTGTAAAATCTTGAAAATTCCTAATAAAAGTTTTTGTGGTTTTCTCACAGTTGGGTTTCCACACAAAAATATCTGTACAATGTGCATGAGTTTATGTGATGATGAATGACATGATTAATGGTTAAAGTTTATGTAGTTCTTGAAGGTTAAATTTTTTGAAGTAACTCTATACTGATACACCCGCCAGTCTCGATATTCTTGAATATTCTAACAATTGGTATTAGATCGGGTTCCTTTAGGAAAAATCTAACCATTGGAAGGAAGATCATGGATAAGAAAGGATAATTTACAAAACTGGACACCATTGCTTGATGGGAAAAAATAATCTTTTTGGAGCATAAGAATGAGAGGATTTTTGCAGGCACACGTATTTGATGTTTGAAAAACTATAGTAAATGGATACAATGCAATAGCTTCTCCCCCAACATATATTGCTAGGAAAAAACTCCGTGAATACAATTCAAAGATTATAAATTATATTTTAAGTGGTCTAATAGGTTCATAAATTTTAAGGTTATGCATTGTGATTATGCAAAGTAAATCTAGGACAAGGACAAGAATGTTTATGAAATAGATGCTAAAGTCAAAGGGGATAAGATTCATACTTACAGAGGACAATTTGAACATATGAGAATGAAGGAATATGAAGATATTGCAACTTGTTTTCTCCGAGTTGATGAAATTGTGAATACTATAATAGGACTCAGAAAAAATATTGAAAATTTAGTAACTGTGCAAAATATCTAAGATCTCTCCCAATGAGTTTTGACCCTAAAATATCAACTCTAGAAGAAAGAAAAGATTTTTATACATTGTACATGGATGAATTACATGGAATACTTACAACATATGAAATGTGAACAAAATAGGAAAACCCATCTAGAAAGGAAGCATCTTTCAAAGCCTCCAAGAAGGCAATAAATAACAAGCCAAGGTTAAAACCTTTCTCCAACAATAGTGATTATTCAGGTAATGAAGAAGAAGCCAACTTTCTGAGAAAGATGAAAAGAGGAACCGATGAGTACAAAGGTAATCTTACTTTAAAATGATTTAATTGTGGTAATTTTGGCCATTTTTCTTCCAAATGATGAAGAAGTTCATAAGAAAGAAAAGAAATATCAAAACCGAGACAAGGAAAGAAACAAAGGAAGATTTTTGAAAAAGAAAAGTCTTTATTCAGAAGATGATAGTTCATCATCCAATGAAGATGACAATAGTGATAATGACTCAAGAAGAGTACTCTTCATGGTATTAGAGAATCAAGAGGAAACCACTGAAAACAATGAAGGAGACAATGAAGAAGAAGGAGAAGTGAATATGGAGGCAAAATTAATCAGTGCCTTAAGTGATATATGAATAGAAAGGAAGAAAAACAAGTCTCTCAAAGAAGAGTTAAGTAAATTGAAGGAAGGATTTCAAAACCCTAGCAAAAATTCCAAAGAGGCCAAACAGACTATCATATATCTAAGGATTTAGTTGGAAGAATCCAAAGTGATTGAATAAATGCGCAAGAGACAACTGGATCAAAAAAAAATAACACAGAATCTAGAAGTTGAAATAGTCTCAATATGAAAGTGACTACAAAAGAAGGTCATCTGACTAAATTTTGGCAATACCACCAAAATAATGGATGAATCATATGTAATAAAAAACCATTCTATGGAAAGTATGGACTTGCTGATCCATATGGGTCTTGGTGGCCATCCACCTTTTCCACTGAATCACCATTTTGAGCATGTGGTTTTGATAAACCATGACATTCACCCTTTTGATGGGGAATGGAATGTAATGTCATCTTCATTTGTTAATTAAAAACATCGTGCAATGGTCTTATGTACATTCCTACAACATAGAATTAATGCATAAGATCCCATTAGAACTCTGCAGTTAAGGGTGCTCGGGATATAGCAGTACTAGGATGGGTGACCGCTCAAGAAGTCCTAGTATTTTACATGTCTATGTAATTTTATAAACTTAGTCCAATTTATCCCACACACATCATGGGAATTGTTCTCCTCTCACTCTCTCATATATAATTAAGGTGAAGGGTTCCCTTTAAGAATGAAATGGATTTTGATGTAAAGATTCTTGTGAATGAAGCATATCCAAAATCTCTTTCTTTTCAGAGGCAAACTACCCCATTTCTCCAATTTTTGTTCTACAATGTTTTTCTATATTATTCAGTAATAGATGTTGAGTTTCCTTGTATTTTTGTGTTCTCTTCTATATTTTTGTGTATTTCATTGTTATATCTTGGTTATATTTCTTCCTTCATGTCATTCTCAAAATAATATGGATAAGTAGTATCAGAGAAGGCTGCTCCTTATCATTTCTCAGAGAAGGTCCCCAATAAGGTGAGGGTATAGAGAATTGGGTCTCGAGCTAGTTTCTCTTGAGGAAAATTGCTCTCGCCATCCCAAGCAACCTCCCATGGTGGAAGAAAAGAGAGATGACAAAGTAGGAGATCCTTTCAATACGTTGCTCGAGGAAGCCCTTGTGCAACAAATGAATGATTTGATGGAAAACATTGCTTAGATCCTTTGAAGACTACCGATGGAAGCATCTGAGGCATCTTTGACAAGAATCCATTTCGCAAGTGCAACACCATGCAAGGTACAAGTCAATTTTGATATCCCCTTATTTGAAGGACAGATAGATGCAAATGCTCTAGAAAAATAGTTGAATATGCTAGAAGGTTATTACTTTGTCCAAAATATTTCCGACAGTGAAAAGATCACCTTTGCGCTCCTTAAATCCCTTCCCCATGTCAAAGCTTGGTAAGAAGGTTACTAGGAGAGGTACACCACATATGAATCTACATGATTTGGGAGAGAACCCACTTGGGAAGCCTTTTTAGATGCCCTAAAGGAAGAGTTCTACCCTGTTAGAAACTATGATGACCAATACATGAGATGGACAACTCTGCATCAAAAACAATATTAGATGGTGCTTGAGTACACCAACATATTTCATACATTACGCTCAAAGCTAGGTATCAAAGACTGTTACCCATGATTTTGGTCATCATGATGATGTATTGATGATGGTGTACTCAGGCTCTTCATAAGAACTTTCTCCTCAGAAAAGTTACTTTCATCTCTTCCCACAAAACTCATTTTTGGAGAAGGTTCGTAGGCTGCTAATATATTTGGGTGCGAGAATGACCCATTCTCGCAGGCTGTTTTAAGCCAGGGTGCGAACTTCTCGCACTATGTTGAATAGCCAGGGTTTGAACTCTTCCTAAAGCATGGAAAAAGATGAATTCTCGATGTTTCTAGAAGGGAATCTTCTAGAAGAATGGGTTGGCATTCGAATGGTTATCTTTGTACGGGATTCCCTGATATTTTGGGATCATTCTTATCCAAGTAACTATCTCATTCTCTCCTATATATTGAGGGAATTCTCATGGAAAAGGTTAAGCAATATTCATTGGAGAATTGGTGAAAGAATTGTGTGAAGGACTTAGCTTGAATAGCAGCTTGGAGACTCTAGCAAGTCTATCAAGAGGATTTCATTTTCTTCATGCAAGGATTGAGCAAGTGTGTGTGTGTTGGAGCTAGGAGCCATCGAAAGGAAGCTTGTGACATCAAGGCGATCAGGTTGTAATCTTTACTTTCAATCAATATGATACAGTGGCATGTCCCTTTCCCATAAAGCTATTTCCACTTTATTGTGTAATTCCTTGATCATACACATAAGTTGACAGTTGAATATATTGTGCTATCTTCACTTTGGTTGGTTTGTGTTGTCTTGGTCTTGACCTCATGAGAGCATCGGAGCGAAGCGGGAGAAACATAGACCCTAGGCAACGATATAAAGGTATGTTACTTGTTCCTTCCTACTAGTTAATTCAATGGTCAGAACTTAGGGAAAGAGTCATGTCCTGTCATGTTTTGTTCTAGATCTAGGTGGATCTAGGGAGATCTGTTAGTGTCTGCACCTACTGATTAGTCTGATAACAAAATTGATGACTCCGCTGGGGATCATCCCATTTTCTTTGTGGCTTTTGGTATTTTTTCGTGGCCATTTGCTCTTGTTTTACTTTTCTCCTTTCCTATCAATCTCTGAGTCTTCAGGATATCCTGATAGACCCTCTGGGTCCAGAAGCCTTTTCAAATTTTGTTTCATTTTCCAAAAATTTGACTAGTTTCAGAGGTTCTCGCACTGCACTTCACTGTAGCCTGTGAGAATCTATAGAGTTCGCATTCGTCCTTTAGGTTCAGTGCGAGGTTCTCGCACTCTGCTTAAGGGTCACCTGCGAGAATCATTGATTCTCACACTGTGTAGTATTGCCAGCGTGCGAACTCATTTTTTCAAAATTTTTGATTTGAGTTTTGGCATCTTCAACTGCCCAGATCAGTCTAGGTGCCTCATAAGAGTTTCTTGGATGATTGATTGGTGTCTTTCTTGTCTTCGTTTTCGTGCAAGAACAGTCTTAGGATTTCAAAGGCTTTTCTTGTCACTTCTGTCTTGACTTTCATTTCTTGACTTTTCTTGGCAAAACCATACTCTTTGATTTCAGAATCTAGGTGTGTTTGATTAGTTAAGAACTGGTGATCGATTGAAAGTTGATTTTTTCTTGGTCTTCATCATTTGCTTATTGTTTGAAAGATCACTTTTCTCATGCAATTGAAAAGACTATATTGGTTTGCTTTTTATTTTTGTTTTCATTGAAAGAGTGGATTGGGTTTTTATCATTGCTTGTTCATTGGTTTTTGATTTTCTGTACTCTCATTAGCATGGTGAGGGTCCTTTTTGAAAAGTGAACAAAGTTTTTCTTTCAAAAAATCTTTTTTGTCTTCAAAAACATTGAAAATCAAATTGTTGAAATTATTAAAAAAGAAGCAATAGAGAATTGTTATTTGATGCGTGATTTGTTGCATTTGCATTTTAAAGGAAATTTTGCATTGTAGTTCAAGGTTGATCTGGAAAACTTTATCTTTCCCTCCCATACATAGGATTCATTGAACGAAAAGTGATATATTTCATTCTCATCCGTACATCGTTGGGTCAGAGTCTTATACAACATCTGTTTCATCTCCGTTTCCTTTGAGTAAACAACAACTCTTAATAACACTGCACAATCATAAAATTTAACTAGCAACTCTTTTCTAGGGATCTATTACACCAACATTTAGCTAGGCTAGCGCTTTGGAGTAGGAAGAGAGATACACTCTCCAAAAGCACAAAACACACAATAGCATCTTGTGTTAGGGAGTGTTAAATTCCATTTGCAACATCTTGTCCTGGGAAGCCCTTCTCACACAAGGGTCAAACACGAGGTCGCATTGCTATTGCCATAGTTACTCACCCTACTTTGTTGATATCAGTGTAGAGATTGCACGTATTACAGGGATCACTCGGAGGTATACCCACAATGATGAGTGGAAGCCTTTTGAGTTGATTTCAGGCTAGATACCCTGCCCTTGCATGTGGATCAGACTGTCGATTTTCCCCCCAAGCTTTATTGTTGTTGGTGGTGAACTTAGTGGCCTATATTTCTAGGTTCTTACACGAGGTGACTGTGAAGGGGAAAGTCTTCATGGTACTTGGAATTGACGTTGACCAAACTCACTCGAGATACTTGGAGGGTATACCCACGATTATGTGTGGGAGCTTGCACCAGGGTGTAAGTCCGTTAAGCAGTTCGTCAGCATAACTTTTCCACCCTAGCCCAGCCCCTTCTCGTCTCGTTGTTGCGACGTTGGATTTCATCACCAACTAGTGGCTTTGAAATTAGAAGGTATTGTTTGCTTGGTGTTGCTTCCTACATTTTGTTTACTAGCGACTGTTGTTTTTTTCTCGAAGTTGACCATAGGATTTTCTTCGTGAAGTTTGTCACTTGTTTACAATAGCTCCTCCACGTCGTTCACGTAGAATGCAGGGTTTATTTCCAGAGCATCTGAAGGTTCTCAACCCTTGCCTACAAGTACACTTGAAGGCTCTCCTCAGCAAAGTGAATTCCTAGTCGTCACCACCCCACAAGTGGAACGCACTGACTCTCTAGAACATTTTTGAATTACAAATACTCGAGAGAAATTTCGACTTCACCCCGATTCTGAGAGACGTTTTATGCGAGAAAACTCTTCCGGAGACTTAATTGTTGTGTATTTTGGATCTTCAATTGGACCTGGGGACCAAGATCCTTTTTGGTCTACGGGCATTTTTCGACGAGACCTTTTTGGTCCAGGTTCACCTGTGATTTCTGAAATCAACCCTCCTGTGATTTCTGAAATCTCTAATACAGAGATAGTATCAGTGACTACCGCTTATCACTTTACCGTCCCTGCCGAAATGGCCCATCTCAAAGCTACTTCGAGTGTTCCAACCGGGTTTATTGCGGTTAGTCTTGCTCCCATCAACACACCGCGAACGCCCAACGTCACTCAGACACGCCCACTTGGATACCGTGTGTTGAATGCTTCCATTCCTACTCTTGCGCAAACTCCATCTGGCTCTCCTGGTGGTCCTTCTTCTTCTAGGCACTTTCTTCCCGGTTTTGTTCCAACACTCCCTCAATTTCCCTTTGGAGGACCTTCTTCATCTTCTACTAGCAATCCTAATCCTAGTGGCACTATTCTGTCAGTCACTCCAAATTACTAGTTTCCCGTTGGTGGACAATTTCACCAAGGTGGTATGACACAACCCCCTCTCAGTGGGCAAATCCTAGTTGGAACATTGCCCCCAATTGGAACACCACCTTCGATGGGAGGACCGACCCCACCTTATGGGAAAAATATTCCTCCGTCCTTGGCCCAGTATTGGAATTAATTGATACAAAATTCTCTTCAAACGACTGGGGGGCAGTAGTTTCCAACTGCGTCCGTAACACCCCCTAGTATGGGCCAACCATATCTAGGTTCGTTCAATACCAATTGGGAGGCGAATGCTCAAACTCAAGCCCCTGTTCCAGGGTATACTCCTATGAGCTACTATCCTCTCCAACCACCACAGAATATTCCTGGGTCTTCCCATTCTATGCAGACTGCTTATGGTCCTACTGGTTTACCGACAGAGCTTCCTCCCCAAAGCCACCAATACCCGCAGGTGAATCAAGAGTTACCCTTTCTCGCCACTTTGGATCTTCCGGATTTGTCAAGGATTTTAAATGATCCTATTCGTCACTCTCCCCAATGGCCTGTTATACTAGCCAAGATTCCATCGGACATTCCTAAATTCGATGGCAAAGCGAGAGAGGAACCCAACAATCACGTTATGACTTTTCACCTATGGTGTTCATCCAACTCGTTGATGGATGACTCTATTTGTTTACGTATTTTTCAACGAACCCTCACAGGTTCTGCTGCGAAGTGGTATATCGAGTTGCCACGAAGTTTCTTCTCTGACTTCAACACGCTAGCTATGGCTTTCCTTATGCATTACCAGTTACTGATCCATTATGACACGGGGACCGAGATTTTGACTTCCTTCAAACAGAACAAGGGCACTCATATATCTGATCACATCCATGAGTGGCGAAGCATACGACGTCTCATTAAACTGGAGCTCCCCGATCAGTTGTTGGCGGAGTGGTTCACAAAATCATTTGTGAATGACATCGGTAAAGACATTTCCATGGGTGGTGTAATCATGGAAGAGAAGGCTATAAGTCGTGCTCAATATCTTGACCTCGTTTACTCATAAACGGGAACCCTTTACGATTTACTACCTGAATTACCTTGTCCTAATACTTCCAGCACTTCAACTACTCCAGTTGCCTCGCATGCAGCTGGCGGTGTGATTGGCTCTTCTCAGGCCCAACCACATTCCGCCTCAAGCACAAACCCCAAATCTGCTTCTTCTAATGTTCAAAATGATCTGTCTCCTGCCCCTCCCACTGGCAAGACTTCAGAGGTAAATGCAGTTCAATCTACCCCTGCCGGTAAAAACAAATCTAAAAAGGGAAGAGGTAAGAATAAGGAGGGAAAAAATAATTCTCAAGCAGAGCAAACCAAAACTACCCCTGTTGATGATCGGGATAAGCGCAAACCATGATACCCTTGTCTTATCTATGGTGATGATCACTACACGAAGGATTGTCCACGACATGTCGAGGTCACTAAGTTCCTTCAAGGATCTCCAAAACCACCTGCACTAGCCATTTTGTCCCAACCCTTCCCGTCTCAACAACAAGCTCAGTTGGTCATCCACGACCAACCCTCATCTTCTACTACATCATATGTTTTGATGTGTACTAGTGATTCTAAGCCGAGCAATGTTGCACTCACTACTCGGGCCAAAGATTATTCTCCCTCTAAGGAGAAGGTTGATGATCTACCGCCTTCTTCAGCACAACCCTCTTCCGCGACTCCACCTACCAACAATCCTCTTCATCTCGAACGACTAAGCCTTGACACAGTTCTGTGACCCCCGCAAAGGGCGTCATTCGGAAATCGGCTTTCAATCCTCATTCTCGTGTAGCCCAGAACTATAGAATTGTTGAAGATCTGTCCCAAGCACCTTCTGCAATGTCAACCCTTGAATTCCTTCAAACTTGTCCCATACAGCGGAAGGCACTGTTGAAAGCTATCGGTGGAATTGACCCGACAGATACAAATTTACTAATCTTTGACTTGGAAGATCACATTCCAAGGTTACCCCGTCAACTTGCGTTCCATATCCAAGTGGTTGTCTTTGACAAAAACATTTGTCGAACCATTATCGATGAGGGTGCCTTGACGTGTGTCATGTATCTTGCTTGCTGGAAAGCCATTGTCTCTCCTTCCTTGAATGAATCCCATAACACTCTTAAAGCTTTCAACAGCTCTGGTTTTAAGCCCTACGGTGTTCTTCCTTCGTTTCCTATCATGTTAGAAGGCAATATGGTCCAAGTCGAAGTGGAAGTCTTTGACGCTCCCCTTTATTATAATCTTCTACTTGGCCGCAGCTGGATCGATTCCATGCGCGCAGTTGTGTCGACCCTTTTCCGTGTAGTATGTTTCCCTCATCAAGGAAAGGTTGTCACCGTTGATCAACTAGCCTTATTCAATTCTGATACACGTACTGGCAACGTACCGTTTATCGCTAAAAACCCACCGGGTTATGAGAACGTCGGTGTAGGCCTTCTCAAGGACTCTTTGTTAATGGGTAATTTCCCATTCCACCGCACGATGTTCCACGCTTGTCGGTTGCTTCCATCAACATGATATCCACCGTGCCTCACGAACTTCTTGCGTCTCATGACCCCTGGATAGTACCTGACCCTGGAGATCATCTTCGTTTCGGCGATGAAATACCATTAAGTCCCATTGAATCATCCTATCAGGCCATTCACTTGACAACACCTTCTACCCCCTCTCTTGATGAGTTGTCTGCCAATCCTTTCCGTGTCATTTTTCCCACAGACGAGATGATCATGTCTGTCATGGAGGACACCCCTTGGGATGATGGGCATCATCATTCCATCCTTTTTCTGGAGCAACATACTCTTGAGAGATACCAACGGATTTCGACCCCCTCAACTGTTGTCGTCATTTCCACCGTTCCCGAGTCTGCACACGATGTGTTTTCTGAAGGGAACTTAAGCAATATATTGCCCACTATTCCTCTTGACATATCCGTCAAACCTGGAATTGTCGAAAATGTCCATATTGGAGCTTCGTGTTCCCCTGACGAAATAGTCACCTATACCTCCCTTTTCCAAGAATTGCGTGACCTCTTCGCCTGGAGCTACGAAGAAATGCTAGGTATTGACCCTGCGATTGTGATACATGAGATAAAGACATATACGTTTGAATCCTCATAAGTGCATTTTCTGTGTGGAACCCGGCCGTCTTCTAGGTTTTATCGTTTCACGTCAAGGGATCTGGGTGGATCCTTTAAAGGTTGAGGCGATCCTTAATCTCCCTCCTCCTTCTACACTTCGCCAGTTACATAGTTTGCAAGGGAAAGAAAACTTTCTTCGTCGTTTTATCCCAAATTATGTCGAGATAACTCATGGATTTACACGGTTATTAAAAAAGGATTCAGATTTCGTCTGGGATACCATTGCCAACAATGTTTTTGAATATTTGAAGTTGTCTCTAATGGGAGCTCTGCTTCCCTTTCCCCCTGATTACATTCGTGATTATTTCCTTTATCTTGTTGCCTCGGAGTACACTATTGGTATGGTTCTCGTTCAAGAGGATGATTCTCATGACAAACATGTTATTTACTACTTGATTCGAAGTCTCACGCCAACTAAAATCAAGTATTTACATGTCGAGAAATTGGCCTTGGTTGCCGTCCAAGTTGTCCAACACTTCCGGCACTATATCCTCTCACGCAAGACTACTGTGATTTCTCCCTACAACCCTATGAAACACATTCTTACCCGTCAATTTCTAGGGGGAAAATACTCCCAATGGATTGTGATACTCCAGGAGTTTCACTTGGAATTCGAACGTGCCAAGTCCAAGAAGTCCTTAGTTTTTGCTGAGTTGATATGCGACTTTCCCCTTTCTGCAACGAAAAATGTAGTAGCTGATTCATTACCCGATGAATCTCTTTTCCTTATTAGAACTGATGATCTTTGGTATGGTGATATCATTATATATTTCCAAACCCATACTTTTCGGCCAACTTTGTCTAGTACTAACCGATGTCGCATACGCTATCAAGCTCATCAATACATTATCCTTAGGGATACTCTTTATCGTCGGGGAATTGACTCTGTTTTTCGACGTTGTCTAACGTTCGACGAAGTCGAGAAAGCTCTGAATGACTACCATTCTGGAGCCTGTGGTGGTCATATGTATGGGTATGCTACTGCCCAGAAGATCTTACGAGTAGGGTATTTTTGGTCTTCATTATTTAACGACTACATCATTGTCGTTCAAAAATGCCATGCTTGCTAGACCTATAATCAGAAGATACGATCACATCCCACTCCTCTTCACCGTGTGGTCTTAGTTGGTCCCTTTGCAAAATGGGGCATCAATTTCATGACATGTCACCCTCACTCGGCCGGGGGCCATGGTTACATTATTGTAGCTGTCGATTACTTTACGAAATGGGCCGAGGCGATGCCGACATTTGACAACACTGGAAAGACCACAACATTATTCCTTTTTAATCATGTCATAGCTCATTTTGGTGTTCCCCAAGCTATCGTCACTGATCATGGTAGCCACTTTAATAATTTTATGATGTCTGAACTTACTGAAAAGTTGGGTCTTTTCCGTGATAACTCAACGCCCTATTATCCACAAGCCAACAAACAAGTCGAAGCGATTAACAAAGTTCTCATAACTATGCTCCGACGAATGATAGGGATTCATAAAACAAGTTGGCACACAATGTTATTTTCAACATTCTGGGCGTACCGGACATCCATCAAGTCCGCTACTGGGTTTACACCTTTTCGGTTAGTCTATGGTGTGGAAGCCATTCTACCTATTGAATGCAAGATACCCTCTTTAAAGCTAGTTGTTGAACTCCTACCCAACACTTCTGCTGAGGAAGAACGTCTATTGTATCTTATGCGATTAGACGAAACTCGACGTGATGCCACCCTAGTGATAGAAGCTCAGAAAAATCATGTCAAGGCCCAATATGACAAGCATGTCAAGCCTCGCATTTTCTCCGAAGGTGATATTGTTCTTCTCTATGAACAAGATCGAGATATGTTAGGAGCTGGGAAATTCGAAGCCATGTGGCGAGGTCCTTATATCATTCGACGAGTTTTGGAAAAAGGAGCTTATGAGTTGGTAGATTACGATGGTATCCATTTGAGTGAACCTAGGAATGGGTTGTACTTGAAGAAGTACTATGCATAAACTCATCTGTTCACAAGTACTTGTATTTTTATTGTATCATACTTTTTGTGTGTTACTATAGCTTTCCTTTGTCGTTATCTGGTCTCTGCCCTTATGTGACGTTGTGTTTGATTTCTAGATGTTGGAGTATTCGCTACCCTATATTGGCTTCGCTGATGGCGCTAGCCGTAGTACTCAGAACCTTGCTTCCATTGCATGGGAAATTTACACCCCTACAAATGAACTTGTCTCCTTACGAGGTGTGTGTCTTAGTCGTGCGGCCAGCAACATTGCAGAGTATAGCGCCGTTATTGAATTATTGGTTGATGCTATCTTGCTCGGAATCCGTCATTTGGTTGTGCGACTCGATTCACAACTTGTAGTACTATAGTTAAGTAATGTCTATTCTATTCGAAGTCCTACTTTGTTACGGGTGTATTTGCAAATTCGCCTCTTGGAACGTTATTTTGATTACATTGAATATCAACATATTCCTAGATGTTTAAATACATTAACAGATGCATTGGCTAACTATGTATTAGACAGACATTTGAATAATTTATAAATCAATCACATCAATATTCACACAACACATGATAAACTGATAGAAGTCGTCTGTATATATAATGATCAAAAGAGTGTTTTACAAAAAGTTTTGTCCGAAGACCAAAATGTCAAAATCTGAAGCTCATAGCTTCTACAAAGTGATGTCATGGATGAAGTTCATGGTAACACACGACTGCCTGAGCAACTCTACGGAGCAGTCGACTCATGGATGCTGACACTCCTACAGTATGACGTTGATCGCGTCGTGGAACCTCTTCAAGAGGCATGTCTGGAATATCTGCGGTCAGGCCCTCTAGATTTTGTTCCACTACTTGATAATCCTTGGCATATTGTGGCACTTCCACTACCTCTCCTCGCTGCTGAATGGGAGAAGTACTAGGAGGTCTATAAGGTCCAACATCCGTGTCATCAAAAATGAATTTTGTATTTAGTCTTTGGACGAACTTATAAAACAAAAACATTTGAATATGATTAAAATTCACAAAAACATTTAAAAAGAAAAAAATGTGTGTACTTCTTACCAAGTTCCCCCCACTGAGCATCCTATGGTAGTACTAAGTCTGGATCTCCTCGGAAATCCAACCTGACATAAGCATAATCGTCAACCATCAACATCTGTGGTTGAAGCCAGTCAAAGAAGGTATCATCATACTTGATGATCGGTCTAGCTACGTGTCGGGCCATAAGCTGACACCATCTCAGCATCCTTGGATCCCTGGGAGCTGGTAAATTCCACTCAACCTGCATCCTCATTAATGGAACCCTCTCAAGGAAGAAGGACACTAGCAAAGATCCGTACCCGAATTGCTTCAGGTTGCCTCGTCTGCATTTGGTCAACTGCCTTTTTACGCTATGAAGCATTGCATTTGCCCAGTTGAACACTCGAGGTTCAATACACTCTATGGCTTACTGGAAGTAACTCTGTAGCACCATGTGAGGAGAAGAACTCCCAACCATCCGATCTATGGTGAATAGGATAGTACGGAGGGTCAAATCTCGTACCCCCCAAATAACTACTTTTCCTTTATTTCTCTCTGCCTCGAGAACACAGTGTAAATGAAAGTACTCACTCATGGGAATCCCACCACCTCTGCTACCAGTCAGGCTCACATAGTACCCCCGTAGTGAAAATCCAGTCAAAAAGTAAATGTCCTCAATATCTAAGGACAGTGTGTGGACCCCCACATGAAATATCTGTTGATCGGGATCCCACATACGCACAAGGTACTCTAATAACTTGACTTGGGCCCTCATTCCCGGGATACGAAAGTACTTTAGGAGGGCATAATTTCTCAAAGAAACAATAGTAGGTGGATTATTTTCGGCAATTGCATTGTCTTCTTTGTGCTCCCTTTCACGCCATTCAAGAACCATTTTGATGGCCAATTACCTGCATAAGAAGCACAAAGAGAATATTAACAACTCTATTCATGTTTTGGTTCTCTTTCATTGGGTAAATTTTAAAAAAAAAATTGAGCTTTGCGGTTCTCGCAGGTGCCCTTTGTGCACAGTGCGAGAACCTCGCAGGCTGTTGTGGGATCACCTACGAGAATGACCCATTCTCGCAAGTCCCGTGTAGCCCACCTGCGAGAATGGTGGAGTGCAAGTAGGGCTCATAAAATCAACTTAAATATGAATTTTTAACCAATGAAAATGCAAATTTAAACCATGAAAGAATAGAGGACAAAGAGCCTACCTTACTGTCGCTGACGGCTCGCTGAATGGATGCTCGTAACTCCCGCAATCTGACGCCGAACTTAGAGGGTAAAAGAGGGGTTTTGAGCTCAAATAGTGGAAAAGTAAAAATGATATGGTAAAAGAGTTTTTACTCCTTTTTATTTACTTTTACTATGTCATTTGGTTTTTTATGATTATTTATCTATTAAACCCTAATCCCTAATGTCCTTTTGAGTGTGACTTCTACAGGCATAATGACTTTGAGATTCCTATATAGGGATGCAGACATATTTTTTCTTTGTCATCGTGTGTTTTGATTGTTTTTTATGGTTTTTTTTATGAAACCTCGAGCATGGTCTTTGTCCATTCTTGCGCTCGAAAATACATGAGAACGCGATCGAGCATACTTTTATCACTTTTTCGGGCTCAATAAGGTTATACAAAAAATGAACCCCCTCGGAGTCCTCTTTAAGCTCTTTTCATACTCTCTAAACATGAAAAGATAGCCGAGCGACCTTGCTATTTTCACGCTTGATAAAGTATCTGAAGTAAGTGTCTGGTGAGCGATAATTTATCTCTTTTTCGGTCTCATCCAGACTATTTTGTGAAAAAGGAATTGCGAGAGTTTTCTTTTAAGTGTTTTTCCAGACTCTATAATCATGAAAAACCTTCGCATTTTCTATCTCTGGACTCGTTAAACAAATAATGACAGACCCGTAATGGGACCGAACCACTCCTTCTTAGGGTTCGTTAAACATACTCAGAAGGACTTATCCGAAGGATAAGCTTATATCAACAAGCATATGTTATCCTCCTCAAGATTGCGTAAAAATAAAGAGGTACTTGCCATAAATGGTGGGGGAAAATTTTGGAAAGGGATATGTTTTCATCTTCATATTGATTGGCAGTAAGTGTCGCTCTTGAACATGACACCCCCTATTCATCATTTGAAGCCGGTTTGGGAAATCCATTTGTCTCTCATTCGATTTGCTATAAGGTCATTTCCTGTGTCGTCTTTGAGTCAATGCTACCAAATCATTGGTCGTGTCATTCATATGTTCAAGAGAAGTCCATCTGAAACCTATATTGAGTCGGCCATCTGAGTTATCCATTCTCTCCATGTCGGCCTTCCCTGTGTCCAGTCCAATTTACATCATACTTTGTTTCACCTTCAAAATCTGTTACTCATTTTGTGTCATTGATGGGGGATACATCAATGCCCTCCTGTGACGAGTTTTGTTCCGTCGACTTCAGCTCATTATCCGGAATCAAGACTTAGAAATTATTTGGTACCTTGGAGCTTGCATGCCTCAATGGTAGGTTTCCTTGCTTTTGACAGTGGGTTTACATCATTGACCCCTGATTGAAAGATTCCATCAGATGTTCGACTTCAGCTCATTCATTCACACTCGATGGATTGTACTAGGGCACCTTGGGAGTCATTGACATCAATGGTGATTTCCCTCGCACTTGTTAATGGTTTCATTAATGACCGATAATCAAGTAGTTTCTGCCATGTTTGACTTCAACACATGTAATCACATGGTTATATTCGTACTTTAAGTGAAGAGATTGAAGACTCTGGATATCATCTCTTTCGTCCAAGTTGCGATGGAGTATGTATAATCTGCGACACATAGATCCACTGTGTATGTCTCATGGCTATGCCGTCTCAATTTGAAATTTCTCGCATAGATCCACAGTGTATTCCTCGTGGCTATGCTATATTTTGATGGCATGGATCCACAGTGTATGATTGGTGGCCATGACCTATGTCTACAATGTCATCCGTCTATGATTTGAGTATGGGAATTCCTACCTCAGAATTGGTATATATGATATTTTACAGATGCTTGGGTGTTTGCAGGTTTCTGATTAGATGTGCTCCTAGTTTCCGACACACACATGCAGCTTACAAAGTCTTTCAGTTGTCACTAGTTCCAACCTCATACTTTGGGGGGGGTTCTGTTACCCATGTTTTTGGTCGTCATGATGATGTATTGATGATGGTGTACTCAGGCTCTTCATAAGAACTTTCTCTTGAGAAAAGTTACTTTCATCTCTTCCCAGAAAACTCATTTTTGGAGAAGGTTCGTAGGATGCTAATATATTTGGGTGTGAGAATGACCCATTCTAGAAGGCTTCTTTAAGCTAGGGTGTGAACTTCTCACACTGTGTTGAATAGCCAGGGTGCGAACTCTTCCTAAAGAATGGAAAAAGATGAATTCTCAATCTTTCTAGAAGGGAATCTTCTAGAAGAATGGGTTGGCATTCGAATGGTTATCTTTGTACTGGATTCCATGATATTTTGGGATCATTCTTATCCAAGTAACTATCTCATTCTATCCTATATATTGATGGAATTCTCATGGAAAAGGTTAAGCAAGATTCATTGGAGAATTGGTGAAAGAATTGTGTGAAGGACTTAGCTTGAATAGTAGCTTGGAGACTCTAGCAAGTCTATCAAGAGGATTTGATTTTCTTCATGCAAGGATTGAGAAAGTGTGTGTGTGTTGGAGCCAAGAGCCATCGAAAGGAAGCTTGCGACATCAAGGCGATCAGGTTGTAATCTTTACTTTCAATGAATATGATACAGTGGCATGTCCCTTTCCCATAAAGTTATTTCCACTTTATTGTGTAATTCCTTGATCATACACATAAGTTGAAAGTTGAATATATTGTGCTATCTTCACTTTGGTTGGTTTTTTTTGTCTTGGTCTTGACCTCACGAGAGCACCAGAGTGAAGCGGGAGCAACAGAGACCCTAGGAAGCGATATAAAGGTATGTTACTTTTTCCTTCCTACTAGTTAATTCAATGGTCAGAACTTAGGGAAAGAGTCATGTCCTGTCCTGTTTTGTTCTAGATCCAGGTGGATCTAGGGAGATATGTTAGTGTCCACACCTACCAATTAGTACGATAACAAAGACTCTAAGAGACACCTAGTTTTGATGTATCACAATGGTCTACACAGGTACATCCAAACACATATGGATTTTATGGACGTCTCCTTAATGGGAGATTCTTATCGATATGCAGTCAAAATTGAGAAGAAATTCAAGTAGTAGAGTAAGTGGGAGAAGCCTGGAAAAGGAATCTCTAACTCACATAATGAAGGACAGAGCAAGGAAGGCCAACCACAAGGAGCCAAATCCATGTGCAGACAAAGAAGGGTAACAAGAAGTCCAAGAAAGACACCAGAAAGTGGTGTGAGTTCCACAACAGCCCTTGGCATAAAAATGATGAATGTTGCTCAATAAAATCATTGGTGACCAAGCTCAAAGATAAAGATACAAACCCTGACTTGGACCTCGATTCATCAAATGATAAAATGAGACAATTCATTGATGAAAAACCCAGTGCTACTGTCGCAACTACAACAATCTAACCAGAAGAGGATCCTAAGGAGGGGGAGTGACTCTTCCATTCAAATATGTGGGTGAATGGGACCCCATTGCATTTTATTGTTGATAGAAGAAGCCAAAATAACATCATCTCAACAGAGGTTGTCAAGAATTTGGATTTTCCAACAACACCACACCCACAACCATACAACATTGGGTGGCTTCTCCAGGGTCAAGATCTTTGTGTCAACCAACAATGTCGCTTGTCCTATGGCATCAAGCCCTTCAAGGATGAGGTATTATGTGATTAGTCCCCAAAGGAAGTATGTGATGTTATATTAGGCCAACCATATATGTGGAGGTGTCATGTTATTTATGAGTCTCAATCTCGTAGCGTCATTATTACTTTGGGGGGTCAACTATACAATATACCTGAGCTATTTTCAACTATTGTCCCACTAAAACAATGACACAAAGTAATATCTCATAATCCAAATCTTATCCTTTTCACAATCCAATCAAAAGGTGAACAAAAGGACACTGCAACCACTACAGCCTCAACCCAAGACCTTTCTATCCAGTAGAATTAGATTGACAGGATTGTAGAAGAGTACCAAGATGTTCTTGTTGTACCTATGGGGGTGCCTCCACACTTCCCAGTCAAGCAAGGTTATAACAGAACCCTTCATACTCTTCATGTTGCATATTCACTGAAAGATTACTCCCACACTCAGGTAGATCATGCAGCTAGATTGGTTGAATGGATTCAACCCCTCTAGAAACAAGTTCATGACAACCTTCAACAAGCTAAGTAGGACAACTTCTTCAGCAAGGTAAGCAACGCACCAAGCTTCAGATTTAGCAGAAGCCTCCTTGTCTCCCATGGGAACTCGACGTAATGGGGACCATTGCTTCCTAAGGGGGGAGGAATGATTCAGATGGATCTTGGCGGCCATCAAACTTTTCCATTTAATCACCATTTTGAGCATGTGATTTTGATAAACCATGACATTCACCCTTTTGATGGGGAATTGAATGTAATGTCATCTTCATTTGTTAATTACATACATCATGTAATGGTCTTATGTAAATTCCTACAACATAGCATTAATGCATCGAATCCCATGAGAACTTTGTAGTTAAGTGCGCTCGGGCTAGAGTAGTACTAGGATGGGTGACCGCCCAGGAAGTCCTAGTATTTTACATCCCTATGACATTTTATAAACTTGGTCCAATTTATCCCACATGCATCATGGGAATTTTTATCCTCTCACTCTCTCAAATATAACTGAGGTGAAGGAGCCCCTTTAAGCATGCAATGGAGTGTGATGTAAAGCTTCTTGTGAATGAAGCATAGCCAACATCTCTTTTCCAGTTTTTGTTCTACAATGATTTTATGTCTTATTCAGTAATAGAAGTTGGGTTTCACTATATTTTTGTATTCTCTTTTTATTTTTGTGTATTTCATTGTTATACCTCAATTATATTTATTCCTTCATGTCATTCTCAAAATAATACAGATCACTTGCATACACAAAAATTAATATTGATGACGGTTCAAGCTATATGATGACAAGAAATGAAGCAGAGAAAATAAGTTATGTAGATAATATCAGGGGTTCCATTAAGAAAGAAGAATGAAAGAATCTAAATGATGACATATAGAAACAATAAACAAAGAAGAATTAATAAGAATATTGTGCATTTAGAGGAACATGAAATTGTTGGACTACAATTGTTTGTATACCAAAACCCACATGCATTAGTCTCCACCACAATCTCAAGAGTTAGGATCCATGAGAAGTGGTTTACCCATGTCACAAAACACGTGGGAAGAATTGACCCTAATGTCCAACAATCTCTCCCATAGTGCATGTCAGGCAAGTTTCAAACTCGAGACCTATCACTCTGATACAATTTGTTAGACTACAATTTTCTTTAGACCAAAACCCACATGCGTTAGCCTCTTCCACAATCGTGAGAGTTAGGATCCATGAGAGGGGGTTAAACCATGTCAAGAAACTCACTAGAAGTGTTGAACCCAATGTCCAAAAGGAATTAGCAACCAACAATGAAGAATACCCAAGAAGAAGATCATGATTTCAGAAGAACAACACCAACTAGAAGACCACCCACACCCAGGTACCAAAATATTTTTCTTGTCTTATGTTATTATTGCAATAATTTGGGAATAAAGACATAAATTGTAGAGCCTATGCAAAGGGTAGAAATACCTAAAACAAAATTAGCTATGAAAATCCCAAGAATCATTATGAAGGAAATTATCCGAGAAAGCCTCGTGAGGCATTTGAAATAAATTATAACAATTTTGGTGATCTGGGTTATGAAATTGAATGTTACTAATGTAACAATTTTGGACACATATCCATAAATTGAAGAATTGATGTGATAGTTTCTTCAAGGAAAACTAGTCCTGTTTCTTTCAATCATATATGTGAACAACAAAGAACATGGAAAAGAAAGCAAGAATATTTGAAGGTTGAGGAATGTGGATTTTCCTTAGAAGCCAAAAATAGAAGAATCCATAAATATATTGATAGTGGATGCTCAAGGAATATTAATTGAGACAAAAAAAAATTGTAACATTAATGAAAGAAAAAGAGGGATCTGTCATGTTTCAAAATGATAACTCAACGAAAATTATAGGAAAATGCATAGTTAGTCTTGGAAACAAAGAGGTTGTGGAAGAAAATGTCCTACTTGTTGAAAATATGAAGCATAATTTGCTAAGTGTAAGCCAAATTTGTGATCATGGAAACACACTTTTATTCAATTCAAAATAATGTGAAATAAAGAAATGACGATAATGCAAACTAGTGGAAACAATTACAAGGACTCCAAACAACATATACATCTTGAATGAGATCGAAGAAGAAATATGTTGTTTGGGAAAATAAGATGAAAGTTGGATTTGGAACAAGAGAATGGGCCATATATACTTTGATAATATTGTCAAGATAAGGAAGAAGCAAGTTGTAAGAGAAATGTGAGATATCACAAAGCCAATGAATACTATGTGCAAGTACTGTCAGCATGGAAAATAAACAAAAGTTAAATTCAAGACAAAGGAATACTCTAAGAAAAAACCATTGGAGATTTACACATTGATTTATGTGGGCCCATGAGAAAAAAAGGAATGTATGGTGAACAATACTTCATGCTACTCATTGATACCTACATCATAATGAATAGGGTTTGCTTCCTCAAGAAAAAGTTAGAATCTTTTGAATTTCTTGGTATTCAAGGAAATGGTTGAAAATGAAACTGATTTGAAAATGAAACTTATTTGAAAATCAAATGATTAATATTAGAAAATGGACGTGATTTTAATTAAAATGAATTCAAGTATTTCTGTGAAGAACAAGAAATAAAAATATAATTCTCAATATCTAGAAAACCTCAACAAAACCGAGTTGTTGAAAGGAAAAATGAAACCGTACAAGAAATGGCCAGAACCATGTTGAATGACTCCAGGCTAAGTGATATATTTTAGGGACAAGAAGTTCATACACTCATTCATATATTGAACATAGGATTGATCATAAGTAATAGTGATAAGACTCGGTTGGATCAGGTTGTCATTGATGTCAAAGGAACAATGTCTTGTCATAGTATATTGGTGAAGTATGTACTGTCATTGTTGGAAATGAATGGATTTTAAGTGAAGTCATTGATAAATGAAGTCATGCATATATGGATGGATGCATTAATGTATTGATCGTTGGATCATGTGGTAAATCAATGACAAAGGGACAATGTCATAGTGATGCATTGTCATGGGTTATTCCAGTTGGATTGATGTAAATATGACTCATTATTGTCTTTTCATGGTTGATAGGAAGTACAAATGGATCAACTCCAAAGTGGTCCCCTTATGGTGAAATCCCTCACAGGAAGATTCTTTGCAGTTGAGTTATCCTAGAATTATGGTTAGAGAACCCATGCTTAATTGTGGAATAATGAAATAAAGATCAGTCAATTTGTCAGTGAAACTATCCTAGATGGATAATGCTTGTCATTTCATTTCCAGTGGTATGTGGAACGTCACATAAATCCTCATGGTTTGAGATTTATGGCCTTACGAAGTTGGAGGACCCTCATGTGTTGGCTAGAAGCCCCAAAATGTCAAAGAAGTCAAATTTATTACAAAGAAGAAATTATTTAAATAATAAAGTGAAGTAATCAAGTCAAAGAGGATTATTTAAATAATAAAGTTAATGGAGAACTCTCTAATTATGGAAAGTGGTTATAAGTGGGTTAACCCTAAAATAAGGAAAGTGGGTTAAGTGGACAAGTGGCCATGTGAACAAAGTGGCTAAGTGGACAAAGTTGGATAAAGGTGGCTATGCGGAAAAATGGTTATGTGGATAAAGTAGATATGTGGACAAAGTGGCCTAGTATATGCTTCTAAGGAATCTACTTGGAGAGTATAAATAAGAAGCAAGGGTCTCTTGTAAATATATCTCTCTTGAGAATATATTGAAGATCTAATCTGAGGAAGAGAGTGATTGCAAGTTCTCATGGACATATCAAAGTTTCTGTAATTCAGAGATATTGATGACGAAAGTTTTGGAAGTTCAAAAACCCTAGTTTCTAAAGGAGCACACGGGCTTCAGTGAGCCTAAGCACGTACAAATGCGAGATACACTGAGGCATGCCACGTACACATGCGGGCTAAAGAATATCATAGAGCATACAATTGAAGGAAGTCATGTAGATTTGAGTATGAGTTGGTGTCAGGTTTCTGAAGGCTAAAGAAAGTTCCAGATATGCATTTAATGGGCTCAAATCTGCCATAGAAGTTCTGGTATGGTTACATGATTGTTTTTATGGATACTCTTGCTTATGGTATGGTGAATTCTTAAGGAATTCTTGGTATGGCTGTTGTGATATGGTTTTGTTGGTTCATTGTCTGAGTGAGAAACACTCTTATGTTTCATTACTGATATGGTTGTCATAGCATACTGGTTACTTATACATGGTTTAGAAACATTCATATTGTATGGTTGAGGAGCATGAGTAAGTTGTTGGAGAGTATATATGTGTTGTGATTGGCTATGGTACAGATTGGACAGTGAAGGGAAGAAGTGGATGTGACAGAGGATGCAGAAGATATGAGTTTTCATGAACATAGAAACTCTAGATATTAAGGAGGCACTTGCAGGCTACTGTGAGCCAGACCACTTACATACGCAGGATGCACTATTGGTAGGGCATGTACATACACATGCTACACTACTGACAGGTCGCGTACCTATTGACATATTGGTATCTGTTGAGGATGGAATTCTCTTCTCAGTTTTTGTTGAGTTGTGTAAGCTGAGTATTGCACTGCAGAGCTGGTTCTCTTGTGGAGTTGTAACTCTATTCAATTGTTGTTGATAAACCCAAGGATTGTAGTCCATAATAAAAATAAAATTGTACATACATATTGCATTCTTTGTGTTCTTTGTGGTGATTGCTTGTTGATGATATATGTTGTTGTTATATGTTGCTGATATATGTTCACATAAAATTGGTTATAAATGACAGTAATAAGTGAAGAGTAAATGGTGAGTGCTAACTAAGGAGATTTTGTGAAGGGAAGTTGAAAAAGAGCCTTGCACTAATTCAAACCCCCCCTCTCAGTGTGGTTGGTGTGCCCAACAATTGGTTTCAGAGAAAGCCTTCACTATAAGCCTTAACAAGCTTGGGGGAGATCCATGGACACACAAATGGATGATGAATTTCCAATCCTTGATGAGGAAAATTATTCAACATGGAGAATAGAAATGAAAGTGCATTTGAAGGAAAAAGGAGCAGGTGTTTGGAAGGAAGTTATTGGTGGATAAGTTCCCTTGAAGAAGAAGCCAAAGTTTGCATCTCAAAAGGAAGAAAATAAGAATGATGCATTGGCTCTCAAGACCATTCGTAATGGACTCTCAATATCTATCAAAGAAATCATGGGACAATGTACTTCTACCAAGGATCTATGGATAAAGCTAGAGAAGACATACCAAATAAAAAAGGAGGACAATACAGACAACTCCATCAAGAACAATGAAGGTAAATAATCTCCACAATCCTCTGATTCCAATATTTCTAAATGTGATGATGTTGAATGTTTCTCTACATGTGAAGAATAAGATCTAGAAATGGTTTGTGAAGAATCAGATGATAATTATCCCATGGAAGAAGTAGAAGAAGAACATTCAAATCTTAAAAAGAAAGTTGAATGGGGTCTATAGGAATACAACTATGACCATAGTTATATAGACTATAGCTATCTTTCAGAGAACAATAAAGGTTTCTTGAAAAGAATCAAAAACATATTTTGAAACTAAAGAAAATTCTCAAGGAACAAGAAGAAAGTAAAAGGTCTCAATTAGAATAAAAAGAAGAAGAGATCAAAAGACTAAACAATGAAATAGAAGAAAATAAGAAGGTAGATAATGAGATTAGAAAAAGTCTTGAAGTTAATATCCATCTCAAGACCCAAATTGAAGAATCCAAAAAGGTTGAGGAACTACTAAAGAATCAAGTAAATGAAAAGGAAGAATCATGTCATAAGTTGGAAGCTGAAGTTGTTGATCTTAGAAAGAAAGTAGAGAAGTTGAACAAATTATTGAATAGATCAACAATATTGAATGGAATCTTGGATAGTCAAAGATCACCAAATGATAAAACAGGTCTTGGATACAACAAATAAGCTACACATGTTGAAGCAAGCACCTCAAAAAAGATTGAGGTAAGTCCCTCATTCTCAAAAGATGGAAATAATGTTGCAAGTCAACCATCTACACAAGGGAAGGAAACTTTCAAAACAACAAAGCAAGGAAGAAATCAAGAAGCCATATTTACACCTCAAAGCAAAACAACTTCAAGATGGACACCAAAGCAAAGGTATGAAAATGTTTTTCATGGTCACTATTACTCATGCAATGAATATGGTAAAAACTCTTTGGAATGCGGATATTATGCAATGAGAGATAATGAAATATTTCATAACACCCTAAGATGTTGGAGATGTAATCAAGTAGGACACATTGCTGCTCATTGTCACACCATGAGATGCTATAGCTGTAGTGGGTTTGGCCACAAGTCCCAGGATTGTTGGAACACAAGAAGACAGTCCATCAGAAGGACCTCATATATCATGCCAAGAAAATCACATGAGGCTAGAAGAGAAGAGAATGTTGGAAAGATGGAATCTTAGAGGTCAAGTTTTGAGAAGTTGGGACACCTTCAGAAGTCGGCGAAGAAGACTGGACAATCAGATCAAAATGACAACCCTAAGGAAAGCTCAATCTTAACTTCTTCTGAAGAGTATATTGGTTACATTGGTAACAATCACGTACATATGCGAGATGACCTATAAATGGGTCGTGTACATACATGAGCTATCTATATAGCAGGACACATACAGTTGGTAATAGATTTTGAAAAAGGCTATGATTTGTAGCATGGTATGATGGTATAACTCTTTGTTGCAGTGTCTGACATGGTTTGTTGAAAGTTTTCATGATTACATGTTGGATACATAATTGTTTTATGTATGGTGGTGAAATATGGTTGAGTGTTGAAAGACTATATTGGATACATGGTACTAACCCTAGAATGCGGATTGAAACATTTTTATGTTGAGGTACAATGTTGGTTTTGACAGTGAAGTTATGGCACATTGGTTATGAGATATATCATGATGATGCTATCTAGAGATGTCATTGATCTATTGAGGCACGCTTCTAGTACATGTATCTTTGGAGGTTTAGTATTTGTTGTAGTGAATGGAGTTTGAGACAGATCTGTAGGGCACATGGATGGTACATATTCGAGTTCCATTGATGTATCTTATGATGCATTGTTAGAGGCATATTTGTTGGATATCTTGGTGCATGCTCTTGGCATGTGGTTGAGCTACATATTGGGACATGTAGTTGATGAGTTGATTATACATAATTGAGGAGTCATATAGTTGATGCATTTTCAACAGAAGCATATTGAAGTGGTATAATATTGTTCATATTGCAGAGAATATAGGGGGAGACATACCCATAGGGGGATTCATTCTTCTTCCCATGATTCCAGGAGGAGATATTTATCAGATGCAAAGGTAAATACTTGGAGAAAGAGCACAAGGTCATGGTTCCAGGGGGAGTGATGGTCACAGGTGGAACATGAGATATGACTTCAACATTACATCAGAGTGATATCCCTTGTTCAAAAGGGGAGATATTATTCAGAGGAAGATCAAAGGCATTCAGGCAGGGGGAGCAGCCCCAAGGAGAGTTTAGGCAGGGGGAGCAACCCCAAGGAGAGAAATACCCTTTTTGATTGATGTCAAAGGGGGAGATATAGTCACATTGATGTGATTGATATGAATATTGATGTAGAGAAATGCCTTATCTACACTTTTCCATCTATGATTGGTGTTGACATTAATGTTGGTATTTCCATCAATGCCAAAGGGGGATATTGTTGGATCATGTTGTCATTGATGTCAAAGGAACGATGTCTTGTGATAGTATATTAGTAAAGTATGTATTTTCATTTTTATAAATGAATGTATTTCAAGTGAAGTCATTGATAAATGAATTCATGCATAGATGGATGGATGCATTAATGTATTGATCATTGGATCATGTGGTCAATAAATGACAAAGGGACTATGTCATAGTGATGCATTGCCATGGATTATTCTAGTTGGACTGATGTAAAGATGACTCATTATTGTCTTCTCATGGTTGATAGGAAGTACAAATGGATGAACTCCAAAGTGGTCCCCTTATGGTGAAATCCCTCATGGGAAGACGCTTTATGATTGAGTTATCCTAGAATTATGGTTATAGAACCCATGATTAATTGTGGAATAATGAGATGAAGAACAATGAATTTTTTAGTGAAACTATCCTATATGGATAGTTCTTTCCATGCCATTTCCGGTGGTATGTGGAATGTCACATAACCCCTCACGGTTTGAGAGTTTTGGACTCACGAAGTTGGAGGACCCTCATGTGTTGGCTAGAAGCCCAAAAAGGTCAAAGAACTCAAAGTGCTTACAAAGAAGAAATTGTTTAAATAATAAAGTGAAGTAAGTAATTCAAAGAGGATTAGTTAAATAACAAAGTTATTTGAGAACTCTCTAATTATGGAAAGTGGTTATAAGTGAGTTAACCCTAAAATAAGGAAAGTGGGTTAAGTGGACAAGTGGGTATGTGAACAAAGTGGCTAAGTGGAGAAAGTTGGATAAAGGTAGCTATGTAGACAAATGGTTATGTGTATAAAGTGGATATGTGGACAAAGTGGCCTAGTAGATGCTTCTAAGGAAGCTACTTGGAGAGTATAAATAAGAGGCAAGGGTCTCTTGTAAAGATATCTCTCTTGAGCATATATTGAAGATATAATCTGAGGAAGAGAGTGATTGCAAGTTCTCATGGACGTCTCAAAGTTTTCGTAAGTCAGAGATCTTGACGGTGAAAGTTTCAGAAGTTTAGAAACCCTAGTTTCTGAAGGAGCACGCAAGATGCAATAAGCTTGAGCGCGTACATACACGAGCTACAGTGAGACAGGGTGCATACACATGCGCGCTGAAGAAGATCCAAGAGAGTACAATTGAAGGAAGTCATGGAGACTTGAGTATGAGTTGGTGCCAAGTTCCTAAATACTGAAGAAACTTCTAGATCTGCATTCTATGGGCTCAGATCTTCCATATAAGTTCTGGTATTGTTACATGATTGTTTTCATGGATGCTCTTGATTATGGTATGGTGAATGGTTAAGGCATTCTTGGTATGGATTTTGTGATATGGTTTTGTTGGTTCATTGACTGAGTGAGCAACACTCTTATGTTTCAGTATTGATATGGTTGTCATAGTATATTGATTACTTATACATGATTGAGGAACATTCATATTGTATGGTTGAGGAGAATGAGCAAGTTGTTGGAGAGTATAGATGTGTTGTGATTGGTTATGTTATAGATTGGACAATGAAGGGAAGAAGTGGATGTAATAGAGGATGTAGAAGATATGATTTTTCATGGAGAGACAAACCCTGGATCTTAAGGAGGCACTCACATGCTGTTGTGTTCCAGACCATGTACATATGTGGGCTGCACTATTAGTAGGGCACATACATACGTGTGCTACACTACTGACAGGTTGCATACCTATTGACATATTGGTATTTGTTGAGGATTGAATCCTCTTCTCAGTTGGTGTTGAGTTGTGTAAGATGAGTCTTGCATTGCAGAGCTCGTTCTCTTGTGGAGTTGTAAGTCTATTTAGTTTTTGCTGATAAACCCAAGGATTGTAGTCCATAATAAAAATAAAATTGTACATACATCTTGTATTCTTTGTGTTCTTTGTGGTGATGTCTTGTTGTTGATATATGTTGTTGTTATCTGTTGCTGATATATGTTCACATACAACTGGTTATAAATGATGGTAATAAGTCATGAGTAAATGGTGATTGATAACTAAGGATTTTTTGTTAAGGGAAGTTGAAAAAGATCCCTACACTGATTCACCCCCCCCCTCTTAGTGTGGTCTATGTGTCCAACAGACTCTATATGAGTTATGGAAAGGAAGACTGGTCAATGTCAATAACTTTAGAGTGTTTGGAAGCAAGTGTTACATAAAAAGGGAAGACATAAGATTGGAAAATATGACTCTTGTATGGAAGAAGGAATATTTGTTGGGTACTCATGCAAAATAAAAGAATATAAGTGATGCAGTCTAAGACTCAACAAGATAGTGGAAAGAATCAATGTAAAAGTTGATGAAATAGATTTTCTTAAGACCACGAAGGAAAGCATAAATTCAAACATCTTTGAAGAACAATAAAATGAAGAACTAAAGAAAGAAGAAGATGAAGAAGAGGAACTAGAAGAACAAGAAGAGAAGTAGTGAGAAGTAGTACAAGAAGAAAATAAACAACAATATTTGTAGACAGCTTCTAGGACACCTAACTATCAGTTTCAGAAGAATAATCCACTAGAAAAAATCATTGGAGATATAAGTGTCGGAGTAGAAACCATAAAAAGTCAAGCACAGACACATGAAAATGAATATTTTTAATTATTTTCCATAGTTGAACCAAGTAACTTTGAGGAATCCATAAATGATGAACATTGGATCAAGGCTAAGGAACAATAACTAAATCAAATAAAGAAGAATGAGACATGTGAACTAGTTCCAAGACCAAAGGACAAAAATGTGATTGGGACAAAATGGGTCTCAAAAATAAGCTAAACAAAGATGGACATGTAACTAGAAATAAAGCAAGACTAGTGTGCAAAGGACATGCTCAAGTTGAAGGAATAGATTTTGAAGAAACCTTTTTCTCATGTGGCCAAAATGGAGCAATCAGAACGTTTTTGGATTACGCATGCTCCAAAAGGATCAAAGTGTATCAGATGGATGTAAAATCAACTTTTCTAAATGGAGAATTACAAGAACAAGTCTACATAGAACAGTCATAAAGGTTTCTACTATCAAAAAATGAAGACTATGTTTGCAGATTGAATAAATCTCTGCATGGAATTAAGAAAGCTCCGAGAGCTTATTACTCAATAGTGGATAGGTAATTACAACACAGATTCAAAAGGGCAAATGCATATAGTAACCTCTACATAAAAGTGGATCAGTGAAGTATGATTATTATTGAAGTGTATGTTGTTGACATCGTCTTTGGAAGTGATGATTATAGATTGGGTCAGAAGTTTACGAAGGATATGAATAATGAAGTTGAGATATCCCTACTAGGGGAGTAGTTGACTTTAATCTTGGTACTCCATATATCTCAGCTAGATGAAGGAATTTTCATTTTCGAAACCAAGTATATCAAGGACATTTTAGAGAAGTTTGAAATTGAAGACTGTAAACATAAAAGAAATTCACTCCATGAACAAGTGATTTAGAAGACCAAATTTTTATGAATAAGAGCATGTCATAGAGACATCCAAACCAAGAAGGTGCAACATCATGTTATGTTGACTCCATCATGTTCAAAGAGATTTCTATTGAGGCATTGCAACTATTGACCAACAACAACAAGAATTCTCATAAAAATTGCAAGTGGATAGAAAATGAGACGGATGAAGAATTGCTTTGAATATCACATAAATACCAATGTCATCGATGTAAAGTCCAACTTATACACCAATAGTTCCACTTCTACAAATACCTAATGTTCATCATACTCTTTCTCCAACACCATTGTATGCCCATCCATTGTTTTTTCCTATCTCAACGATGGTGGTTTGCTGAAGTCTATGAAGCTTCCTTTGCTTATGTGGTAATGGGACTTAATGGTCAACCACATAAGAAAATAAATATTCATAGACTTCAAAAGACCATACAACTTCATGTAGCTTCATATAATTCCACGAAGTTGTTGTTGTAGAAGCTATTCCTACATGAGAATATGGAAGGAGAACACATTCAACGGTATGAGTTTCTTGATTCATTCCATTGTTCAATGATGCATATATTGGTTCATATATTAAAAGTTATTGTGAGTTACAAAGAATGTTTTAAAGGGATTGTCTGGTGTTTTTTGACAGTACTCTTTGAGCCAAATTCTTTAAACAAGTCATTAATGGAAAAGTGATATTTATAAATCTTGTCTTAGCATATTCCAAGGACTATCTTGAAACTTGAACTCCAACAATATGGAGAGGACCAAACTATTTTCAATATTTGTGAACCATTAATAGGGTTACCATTTTAGGACTTATTCCCACATCTTACAAGGGGGTCATTATTCTTAGTCTTATTCTTGTGTCCTACACTTTGTATAAACCCAAAGTTCCTATAATTTGGACATCATTTAGTTCATTACTTAAAAGTTTGGGATTATGGCATCTAAAATATATGACCTACTTTGTAAGGCCCATATTTGTATTCATGCATACAAGGAGAGCCATCATCCTTTGTCATATACAACACACATTTTAACAATATTACTAACTTAACAAGAACTTTCCTAAAATATAGTGGAAAACATCATTTTTAACAAATTGTTTACATTTACTTCAATACATAAAAAATAATTGTAATTAAATAACACTATTTTTGAATATTTAACAAAAAAATATAATTTTATTTTATTTTTGTAAATTAAAAACTAAAAAAATTAAGGAAAATAAAACAATTGAAATTAATAAAAAAAATAATTTAAAAGCAAATTTATATTAAGAAAAAAAAGAAAAACTTAAAAAACTAAAGAAAAAAAAACTAAAAAAATTAAAAATATATATAAGAACTAAAAAAACTCACAAAAAAATTAAAAAAAAAACTAAATTTATGATCAAACACACTTTAAAAAGGTTAAAAAAACAACACACACATATATATAACTAAATGAAAAATCCAAAAAAAACAAATTATTTTATACAAAACTGAAAAAAAAATTTAGAAAAACTTAAAATTATCAATTTTTATTTTTATTTTTTTATTCTTTAGTAATTTTAAGTTTTTCTAATTTGATTTTCAATTTTGTATAAAATGATTTGTTTTTTAGATTATATATGTATAATTTTATAAAAATATTTAAAAAACAAATTAAAAACTATATATAGTTTATATATAATATAAACTATATATGATATATAGTTTATATATAATGTGTAATTGTGTTTCCCTTACTCTCAAGGGTTTGGGGATGAAAGGATAGGTTGTGATCTTGTAGTGGAATCTTATTGAGATTGTCACCACTAATATACCTCTGTAGTTAAATATAACACTCATTGCAAATTCATCATAATGTAAAGATTGTTGACCTCTCATCTTTTGGAAAAGCTTAAAACATATATTCTGTACTCCTTGTATATGATTGCAAAATCACTCTCTGTGTTACAAATACATACTTTATACCCTGTGCTATGTTTCTTTGATACTATTCCCCTCTAAGAACCTTATATATGATTACAAAATCACTCTTTGTGTTACAAATGCATAATGTATACCTTGTGCTATGTTTCTTTGATAATATGCCCCTCTAAAAACCTTGTACATTTTTCATCATAAACTTCCTCCTATACGTTTTGGAGTTTCATAAGTATCATAGTGCAAAAACCAATATCAAAGTTTTCTTGCAAAAAAAAATCATAATAAAATGCTAGTTTCTTCCATAACCATATATTTCCTTCTCCTCCAAGCAAGTAAAATAGACTTCTCTTGTTAAAGAAAGTCATGATAAATCCAACACTTCAGTGTGACTCATATTTTGCAATAAATTCCATTTTGACTATATAAGATTCTTGAAGACCATATCTTAAAAAACAAAGATATATATATATATATATATATATATATATATATATATATATATATATATATAATGGGATCAATGCAACTTCAGGTTGGGAGACATATTGACAGTTTTTAGTCTTCGTGAGAAGAAATCTCACTAATATTGTGGTATTATTAATATCCTCTTCAAAGTTTTGGATTGGATTTGTTTGCAAAATATTATATAAGTTATGGACTGCCTAAGAGTCCTGGGATGTGTTATAAGTTTGTACACAAAAACTTAAAAAATTGTAAAAAAAAGGGTATTGCAAGTTTTTCATAGGAACATTGCAAAAAGTTTTGTAGGTTGCCAAAACATTTCTGGACACTGCTGAAAGTAAAACCTTATATTCATATCAACACCAACATAAGTTTTTGATTATATGACTTGGAGGGAAAATAATTAAAGATAAATCACAAGAAGCAGGAGTTGCAACATACTAACAATTCAATCCTTAAAAAAAGGAGCTATAGGATAAAGGCATTATCATTGCTGAAAATTGAATTGACACCAACACTTACAAGAGTTATGAGCCATTTATATGGAAGGTTGAAATTTTATATTTGAATAATAACAAGTGTGAGCTACAAGTTAATTTGGCATTATGACTTATGAAAAAAATTGAAAGTATTGAAGTTATATGTTGGTTATCAAAAGATATAGGATTGTTTACAAACTTGTTCATGTTTTTATAAAGGAATCCCTATCATCATAAGATCTTATATATATATGATACTAAGATATCAAGGACAAAAAGGTTCATGGTAACCCGTTCACATTTCATTTAATTGAGTTGTTGTTTTAATGACCAAATAATTATTTTCTTATATCTTGAGATCCAAGAACTGGGTATTAGTGATGTTTGGAGGGGAGAAGCAATAAATTATAAAAGGTATTCCTATAAAATTTTTCAAAAAACTAGATTAGTTTGGGAGAAATATATAATTTATTAGACTTGTAGCAGACTTGAATTTGGTGCATAAAATGATTTTTCCTAAGTTTGTTCTGGTGAGTGAAAGCTATAAGAGAGATGATGGCATATTGTGGTATCTCATTTAAATAAAAGAAGCCTCACATGTATCATCGCATTACCAAAGGCCATAAAATATTGTTAATGAAGTACTTGAGTTTACAATTGTGCTCCAAGTTCACTTGTGACCTTTGTCTTCAAAACTAAGTTTTTTTTTATAAAAAAATGAGTTATTGGGAGCAAGAGTAAAAGCTCAATAATTGTGTGGCCACTTTGAAAATTCAATTTCATACCTGATAAGTTGCATATGTTGGATTACTGAGAGGGGGGGGGGGGTGAATCAGTAATAGAGAAATTTAATCATTTTTAACCATATAATACAAGTGTTATATCAATGAAGCATTATCATCCAATAACTGCAGAGTAAATAAGCAATGAACAAATGAACAAACACACACATACACAGTACACCAGTGTTTTATGTGGAAACCCAAATTGGGAGAAAACAACATAATTCTTTTTCTTATATGTCTTGAAGAATTACATTCATTGGAAGCACTAACTTCCTTTGTTTTCCAGCTGCAACTGTAAGGAGGCTCTAACCCCCTAGTTTCTCAGGCTACAACCTTAGGGAAGCTTCAACTCCCCAATTCTATGGCTACAACCAGAAGGAGGCTACAACTG
Source organism: Picea engelmannii (assembly GCA_009831015.1). NCBI lineage: Eukaryota > Viridiplantae > Streptophyta > Pinopsida > Pinales > Pinaceae > Picea > Picea engelmannii. The sequence continues at coordinate 213,196 of ML792324.1, read as the reverse complement.
GAAGGTGGCTACAACCACCTGTCCTTGCTCCGTCCAACCGCCCTGAAGTATAAGTAGAATGATGGAACCACTGTCACAATATCACTGTGAGATATACCGTTGTAAGCCTATGCCAATAAATATGAACCATGCATCAACTTGTACATCAACTTGTAATCAACTTGTACTATAAAAAATTGCATCAACCATGCACCAACCTGTACCAAACAACCTGTAATCAATATGTACCATAAACAAGTGCATCCAACCATGTACCAAGTATGTACCAATCATGTTTCAACTACTCATCAACTATGGCTCATCAATATGTACCAACATCATCAACTATACACCTCATGTATGTGCCAACTCATCAACTACTTGTCTCAACCATGTACTCAACATGTACCTCAACCAAAATCCCTCATCAATTTCATCATCCAAATCTGATTTTTAGCTTTGCAATAGACCTGGTGTATATGATTGCATTCCTGCAAACCTCACTTAACTTTAACAACAAGAGACTAGATTTTTCATCAAACTTTTCTTTAGTCTCACATGCCTAGTTTTGGATTAGTCAACAACCCTAACTTGAAGTAATCATAACTCTGTACCTGTAATGTATAAAGATATTAAATTGATACAAAATTTTCTTCAGTATGTTTTATGCAATTCCTCCAAGTGTCACTACTTGGAACCTCTCAGAAAAGGAGTTATAGCAAAAATGGCATACCTTGTTGAATTATGGCTTATTCTAGAGAGATACCTTGAAGAGCGTACCCCGCACTGAATATTTGTTGAAATGATATGAAACTATTACTAAATATACTAAAGACTATACCCTAACCAACACATTTTGTCTCATTGAATTTGGATATGTTATGAAGAAGTTATGACATTTTTACCCGAAACACCTGTTTTTGACTAGTTTCAGGACTAGCCACAAACCCTATTTTGCACAGAGTGTAACTCCCAAAATACAATGACCCACAAGATGAATTTTTTTACCACAAATACTTGGATATTTTTTCTCAATTGCATAGAAATTTCACGATCTGAATCATTATATAAACAACGTTATAGAGAAAATGGTGATATGACCTGTAAATAACATACCTTAGAAAGCACCATCAAAAGAATTTATCCTTCCTTGCATTTTGGCCTTCTTTTCTTCACCTTCCTCATAATTTTGGATTAGATATTATTTTTTTACCTCAGAAACCTATAGGTATTCAATATGCTCAAGTGTAATTAAAATGAGAGAGCCTTGCCTCTTATTTTTACTCTCCAAGTAGCTTCCTTAAAAACATCTTCTAGGTCACTTGGCCCCACTTTCCTTATTTTAGGGTTAACCCACTTCTAATTTCTCCATTAAATTTATTATTGAAATAATTTATTTTTTATTCACTTAGAATTATAATACACTCATTACTTCACTTTATTATTTACCTTTTAAAATCTCTTAAACCACTTTGACTACATCGACCTTTTAGGGCTTTTAGATGACATATGAGGGTCCTCTAACTTCGTAAGGCCATAACTCTCAAACCGTGAGGAGTTATGTGACGTTCCACGTACCACTAGAAATGTAATGACATGTACTATCCATATAGAATAGTATTATCTGAAAATATATCATAACTCATATTGTTATCCATCAAACAAACTTCGTTCCATTACCCAAACTTGGGGTCGCCAACTTCTCATGGCCATAACTCTCTAACCATGAGGACTTATGTGACATTCCACATACCACCGAAAATAGAATGAAAAGCACTATCCATCTAGGATAGTTTACCTGACAAATTCATTGTCCTTCATCTCATTATTCCACAATTAAGCATGGGTTCTCTTACTCCGCAAAGTGTCTTCCCATGAGGGTTTTCACCATAAGGGGACCACTTTGGATTTCATCCATATTTAATTCTTATCAACTATGACAAGAAAATAATGAGTCATCTTTACATCAAACAATATTGGGTCCATTACCCAAACCTTTGTGCCGCGGGGCTTTCTTCAAGGGTAGAAATCAATGACAACCAACCTTAATCAACAATCTCCCCCTTTGGAATTGATGGCAACACTCTGATGCAATTCTGAAATCATATCGCTCATGCTCCCCCTGGAACCATGCCTCTATCCTTTGTATCTGATAAATTTTCTTCTATCCTGTGCATCTGATAAATTTGATCCCCCTGGAACCATGCATCTGCTCCCCTTGGAACCATGCCTCTGTGCTCTGCATCTGATAAATCTCTCCCCCTGGAACCGTGCCTCTTTCCTCTGCATATGATAAATATCTCCCCCTTTGTCATCAATGGAAAATGTATCTTTCCATTCATGGCTGCTCCCCCTGACTAAACTATCCTCTTATGGTGCTTCCTTATGTACATCTAAGACATATAAGATAAGCATTCAAAAAACATTCAAAAAGCATTCATTTTGGAGTAGAAATAACTCCAAGTCTTTGGCGAATATATTCAAAGGCTTCCCGTGGAAGTAGTTTTGTAAAGATGTCTGCCACTTGTTCTTTTGTGCCCACGTACTCAACTTTGATGTTCTTTTTTGCAACCTGTTCCCATAGAAAGTGATACTTGATTGGAATGTTCTTTGTCTTGGAGTGCATCATCGAGGTTTTTGAGATACTGATGGCACTTGTATTATCACAATATATTAGAATGGGATCATCATACTCAACCTGTATATCTGTCAAAGTTTGTTTCATCAAAAGAACCTGTGTACAACATGTTGCTGCTACAATATACTCTACCTCGGATGTAAATAGAGATACTGATGATTGTTTCTTGCTTATCCATGATACCAAACACTCACCTAATTAGAACTCTTCTCCGCTAATGCTTCGTTGGTCATCAATACAACCTTCCCAATCTGCATCTGTGTAGGCAATAAGTGATAGATCTTTTCCTTTTGGATACCATAATCCAAACTCTTCTATTCCTTTGAGATATCTGAAAATCCTCTTTATTGCTAATACATGTGATTCCTTTGGTGCTTCTTGAAATTGTGCCACCTATCGAACTGCTTGCATTACATCTGGTTTGGATGTTGTCACATATAGTAGGCTGCCAATCATTGAATTGTATTGCCTCTGATCTGTAGACTTCGAATCATCATATTTTCTCAACTTACAACTGGTTTGCATGGGAGTGATAACTGGTTTGCAATCTTCCATTCCGAACCTCTTTAGCATTTCTCTGATATACTTGTTCTGAGAAATAAAAATTCCTTGTTTGCTTTGATGTATCTGAAGTCACAGAAAGAATGATAGTTCTCCAAGTAATGACATTTCAAATTCATTCTGCATGTCTTTTGCAAATTTCTGTCTTAACCTGTCATCATCACTACCAAAAATAATATCGACATAAACTTCAATTAATAAAATATTAACTTGACTTACCATGATGTAAAGGTTGTTATCTGCACTATTTTTTTTTAACCCTACCTGCTGCAGATACTTATCCAGTCTAGAGTACCATGCTCTAGAAGCCTTCTTTAGACCATACAAGGCCTTCTTTAATTTACATACATAGTATGTGTTCTATGACAAAAAAAATCCTTCTGGTTGTTCCATGCAAACTTCTTCCTCAAGTTCCCCATTTAGAAAAACTAATTTTATGTCCATTTGATATACTTTAACATTTTTGGAGCATGCATAAGCTAAAAGTAAATGGATTGCTTCCATTCTGGAAACTGGGGCAAATGTCTCTTCAAAGTTGATTCCTTCAATCTGTGCATATCCTTTACATACCAATCTATCTTTGTTCCTTGAAACCTGTTCATCTTTATCTTCCTCTTCTACTTATTTTTCATCTTATGCTTCTTCTTCGGAAGGCTATTCCATTGTTTCATTTTCTTCTGTCTATTTCATTAATTGTTACGTTGATGCTTTCCACAATTTTGTTCAATCTTAGATTGTAACACTTGTATGATTTCCTTGTATTTGAGTAACCAACAAGTTCTCCTTTGTCCACACAAGAGTCCAATTTTCCCATTCTTCCATCTTCTCTTTTGATGTAGCATTTTCTTCCAAAAACTCTGAAGTGCTTCACATTTGTTGGTCTTCCTTTCCATAGCTCGTAGGGAGTTTTGTCAGTGCTTTTTTTTAGCATTACTTTGTTTTGAATGTGAAATGCAGTATGTACTCCCCATTTCTAAAAAATATCTGTCAATTTGTAATCCATTAGCATTGTTTGAGCCATTCCTTGTGTAATTATCACCCATTATGATAATGTTCCTTTGTCTCTGAACCAATCTATGAATCCATGCTCTCGTCCACTATCATATATATATCCAAACCTATTAATTGTTCTTACGAATCCATTTCTGTCCATACTGTCCAAGACTCTACTTGCGCAACTTTCCATAATGCTAACCCATTTATCATTATACTATCAAACTGTACTTTTGCTAACTGATTGCTCTGAATTTGTCTTCTCAAAATCTGCAAGCTGCTCGAAGGATGGTTCTTTGGTCTGTCACAGCTATCGCATAGAATCCCCTTGTCTAATATTCATATTGCTTGGGAGTCTCTAAGCCGGATGGCTTAGAACAATTCCTTCTCTAATGTGTATTCATCATCATATTCATTGGTAGATTCATCATCATCTTCATGGGTAGATTCATTATCTCTCTGAGCTCTGACTTCTTTCTTTCTATCAGTGGATTCATCTTTCACTGCAATGCCTGAGAGTACAATCTCTTGAACATGTTCCTTATTTACTTTCCCTTCCTTTATTTTAGTTATTTTCCAAACCTTTCTGTATCTGACATATTTCTTTTTCTCTGTAGAATTTTCTTCATCTCATTTTATTGTCAATCTTGCGATCTCTGGTACCTGGTCTTTGTTCACCTGTTCTTCTTGTTTTCTTATCCATACTTTCTTATATCTGATATCAATATTCTCTTTCATGGAATTATCGATCATGCTTCTACAATCACTAGCTATGTGTCCATAGTTATGACATTTGTAGCACTCAATGTTACATGTGACCACATAGACACTTCTTTCTTGAACATTTCTTTTATAATCCCTACAATATTCAACCTTATGTCCAAAGTTAGTACAATAAAAACAATGACCATAAAATAAATTTGCATACCTGGGAGTGAATGATCTTCGTTGGGCATAGTCCTTCTGAATTTTTGTCTTGAATGCTCATGATCATGATTGAAGCTTCTTTGTGTCTTGAACATGGATGGTCCCCTTGAAGATGTATCTTTAATAGTTTTCTTAGATTCTGGTTGACCATGATTCCTTCCTTTGAGTACTTCTGCATAACTCTTTCTATTTTCTTCATTCTTCTTTTCTAGCAACCTAGAGTGCTTCTCTTCATTCTCTATAATTGATGTGGATGTTCCTATCTCTTCAACATTCATGTTGAGATTGGTGATCTTACTTCTCAATGTGACAAATTCTTCTTTAAGCTTCTCAACCTCTTCTTCTTTCTTCATTATCTGAGACTTCATGACTTCTTCTATTCTTTTCGCTTCTTCGAGTTGAATTTTTAATGTGATTATTTCTTCTTCAAGTCCTTTCTCTTATTGACCAAACTCTGTCTCAAGATGGTTTAGATCGTTAGTTCTTTCCTTAAGATGATCTGTCAATATATTCTCTCTCATTTCTTCTTCTTCCTTCTGTGCTTCTATGTTGGTTTCCAAACACTCCTTTTGATATTCAATATTTTCTTCGATCTTTCTGGCTTCTTCTAGATGAGTTCTTAAGTTCACGATGACCTATTGGGCTTCTTAAAAAATGTGAACACTTTCCTTTTGTTTTGTCAATTCTTTCTTGAGTGAATTGTTTTCTTCTCTTAGTTCATATAAAGAACTAATCAATTCTTCTTTATAATTGTCTTCCTTTTCAATTCTTTTTCTTGTCTCATTTCCTTCATGATATTCTATTTCAAGATGTCCATGTTTTTCACAATTAACACAAAACAACATACCTCTAGTGATTATGTACTCTTCATCTTCTGAATCTTCTTGACATTGTGAACATAATTCTTCTTGATTTGTATCTGCATTTTCTTTGACATTTTCTGGATATATGATGGGTGAAGAATATATGTCATGTAACTTATCCCAAAGTTCTTTTTCTGATGAAAATTTACCAACCTTTTATCTTACCAGATTAGGTAATCCTTCCCAGATGAAATCCATTGCTATTATTTTATTCTTCTTCAATTCCTTCTTGGTTGTAGTCTTTGCCCTTTTTGAACTATCATATCTTGTAACAACTGATAGACAAATATAATGTCCCTGTGCATGTAAAAATACTTTCATCCTTATTCTCCACATATCATACTTAAAACCATTATGACCATTAAACATTGGTACTCCATTATCAGAATAATCCATGATCTCCTTCCAATGGTTAAACTATTTCCTTAAGGAACCGACAATGATACCAATTGTTGGATTACTGAGAGGGGGGGTGAATTAGTAATAGATCAATTTAATCCTTTTTAACCATATAATCCAAGTTTTATATCAATGAAGCATTATAATCCAATAACTGTAGAGTAAATAATGAATGAACAAATGAACAAACACATACATACATAGTACACTAGTGTTTTACGTGGAAACCCAAATCGGGAGAAAACCACAGAATGTTTTTTCTAATATATCTTGAAGAATTACATTCATTGGAAGCACCAAATTCCTTTGTTTTCTAGCTACAACTGTAAGGAGGCTCCAACCCCCTAGTTTCTGAGGCTACAACCTAAGGGAATCTCCAACTCCCCAATTCTTTGGCTACAACCAGAAGGAGGCTACAACTCCCTATGTTCTCCGGCTACAACCACCTGTCCTTGCCCCGTCCAACTTCTTTGAAGTAGAAGTAGAATGATGAAACCATTGTTACACTATCACTGTGAGATATACCACTATAAACCTGTACCAATAAATTTGAACCATGCATCAACCTATAGCTCAACCTGTAATCAACCATGCACCTACCTATACCAAACAACATGTAATCAACCTGTACCATAAACAAGTGCATCCAACCATGTACCAAGTATGTACCAATAATGTGTCAACTACTCATCAACTATGACTCATCAATATGTACCAACATCATCAACTATTCACCTCATGTATGTGCCAACTCACCAACTACTTGTTTCAACCATGTACTCAACATGTACCTCAACCAAAAACCCTCATCAATTTCATCATCCAAATCTAATTTGTAGATCTGTAATAGACCTGGTGTATATGATCACATTCGTGCAAACCTTCCTTAACTTTAACAACAAGAGACTGACATTTTCATCAAACTTTTCTTTAGTCTCACATGCCTAGTTTTGGATTAGTCAACAAACCTAACTTGAAGTAATCATAAATTTGTACCTGTAATATATAAAGATCTTATATTGATAAAAAATGTTCTTCAGTGTGTTTTATACAATTAATTCAAGTTTCACTACTTGGAACCTCTCAGAAAAGGCGTTATATAAAAAATGACATACCTTGTTGAATTTTGGATTATTTTAGAGAGCAACGTTGTAGAGAGTGCCCCGCACTGAAACTTGTTGAAATGATCTGAAACTATTACACAACATACTAAAGACTATAACCTAACCAACACATTTTTTTTCACTGAATTTGGATCTGTTATGAAGAAGTTATGGCGTTTTTACATGAAACACCTTTTTTTGACTAGTTTCAGGACTAGCCACAAACCCTATTTTCCACGGAGTGTAACTCCCAAAATACAACGAACCACAAGATAAAATTTTTACCACATATACTTGGATATGGTTTCTCATTGGAATAGAAATTTCATGATCTTAATCATTATATAAAAAAATTTATAGCGAAAATGGTGAGATGACCTATAAATAACATACCTTAGAAAGCACCATCAAAAGAATTTATCCTTCCTTGCATTTCGGCCTTCTTTTCTTCACTTTCCTCAGAATTTCAGCTTATATATCCTTTGGTTACCTCATACACCTATAGGTATTCAATATTCTCAAGTGTAATTAAAATGAGAGAGTCTTGCCTCTTATTTATACTCTCCAAGTAGCTTCCTTAAAAACATATTCTAGGTCACTTGGCCCCACATTCCTTATTTTAGGGTTAACCCACTTCTAATTTCTCCATTAAATTTATTATTGAAATTATTTATTTTGTATTCACTTTGAATTATAATACACTCATTACTTCAATTTTTTTATTTACCTTTTAAAATCTCTTAAACCACTTTGACTACTTTGACATTTTGATGCAGGAGCATCGCAAGTAGCCAGCCAAGCGAGCATGAAGGCAGAAGACAGTTGGAAAGTGCAACAAACATTTTACATGTTTTGGAAATGATTTTGAAGCATTAATGCAATGTTTAAAGGGAAGCGTACTTGCGTATTGTAAACAGATCATGAGCGATTCGCTCTCATCTGTAGGAGGTAGAGGCATTTATGCATAGTTAATGAAAGTAGGTAGGTTTGAATTAGAGATTAGACAGTTTATAAGAATAGGAGGGAAAATGACTATAGACACCCTCATATTTGTATCATTGAATCAATCAGAATTAGATCATTGAGCACATTAGCATAGAGGAGAGGAGAGCTGTAGTAGAGAGTTGTAGAGAAGAACCCATGTACAGAAGTTCTGAATTAATATATGAAGCCTTGATTCAGACTCATGGTGTTGTGATGTTTCTGTGTATACATGATAGTTGATCTGCTTATGGTTGTTTTATTCTCTATGTCATGCATTTGTTGTTATGATTTGTGTGGATGTATGTTTTCATGTTGAATGTTTAATTTCTGAGAGAGAAAGAGAATGAGTTTCAATTGTTTCTCTTCCTGAGAAAATTTCCTGCAAGGAGTGCAATGAAACGTCTGCAAGGAGTGCATTGACGAAGGTTTAGAGTTTGTCTCTGGAAGCTTAGGAGGGATAGTGTTGTTCTCATTCCAACATAAGTGCAGGAGTAGCACAAAAATCCATGCAAGGAGTGCGAACGCATTGGAAGTCTTAGGACTTATCAACGAAAAGAGAGAGAGAGAGACTGCTATTGCAGAAGGTGCACAGAGTCGAGAGTTCAAATACGTAGAAGTATTTGAAAGTCTACCATAAGGAGTGCGATCAGAGGCCCTTTTTCGAGACTTTAATTTATCAGAGAATCTAAGAAGGGGTAATGCCTTTGAATTATTCAGAGGGAGGTGAAGTGAAGTTGCTTTACAGAAGGGAGGTCACGGCGACAGGACATTAGTTCACTTCGCAGAGCTTCTTGAGGGAAGAATCGAACGGTCAAAATTCTCTGTGGATAATTCTCAAAAAAGCAAGGACCGTAGGATCCAGAAGAGCTGCGAGGAAGTTAAGCGATTGGAGGAATTCATCCTTTGAGAGATAAGATCTAATATGGATCGTTGATCGCGACTGTTAGACCGTCGAGATCATTTCGACATTTCAGGAGTTATAAGTCCAAACTGTGGACGAAACCCTTGGTCGCTTGAACTCCCAAAGCGTGAAGTAGATTATCGTGTGAGAAGGCAAGGAGCAGAAATTTCATCATTTCAGAATTTTGGAGATCGGCATTTCGGGGGTCCTAAGGACTAGTGATCGGAACACAGCAGAGTTAAAGACCCAAAGTCGCAAGTCGCGATAGAACTTGATGTGAATTTTGGGATTTTGGTAAATCGAGAGTCGGAATACCGGAAGCCCTGATGACCAGGAGCTAGGGGCCTTTGTACTGAAAAACTTGGAGTCGCGAAACCTAGAAAATACTTGAAGTAGAATTTTGGCATTTGAGGGATCGGAGTTTCGACTTTCAAGTTGACAAGGATTCGGGACACTTCACATCAGGAATCCCGAAGTCGCGAAACACGAAATATTGGTAAAGGCATTTCGACATTTTCATGTTTCGAAATTCGAGAATTCAGGATTTGTGGTGATAAGCATTTTGGGATTAAGAGTTTTATCACTTTAGGAGACAAGAGATCGAGGTTCCTTGCTCTATAATTCCTAAAGCTGTGAAACATGATACAAGAGAAGGGGAGGACGCGATTAGAGATTTTGGTGTTTTGGCAATTTAGGTTTCGGCAGGTGGAAGAGTTGAGAATATCAACATCAGGGATCGCGAAACTCTGATATCTGAATTCCTTTGTGGCTTGAACAAAGGGGTTGGTTAAACCTCGGTGTGGTTGTAGTGAATATCTTGAGCAGATCTCGGCCTGAGGGCAGGGGGTCTACGTCAGTTGCAGTATCAGAGCACATAACAATTTCTTTTCTTTCTGTATCAGGGGAAAGGAGGAACATTTTCAGCCATGCCACCGAGAAGAAGAGACAGACCAATGCCTGATCCAGTAGTGGAAAGAGAAATGTGCGAACTATGTGCTAGGCTTGATTCCATGGAGACATCATAGAGGCATACAGTCAGCGCTGGGGATATCAGCGAGGCTGAAAGTGAAGATGAAGCTGGACATGAAGGAGAAGAAGTTGCAGCCGAAGATACATCAGATGAACGCTTATTCAGGGTTGTTTCTAGGATAGGTGCCAGAGAAAAAATGGACATTCCAGTATATGAAGGAAACCTGAACATTGAAGAGCTTCTAGACTAGATTAGAGCTCTGGATAAATATTTTGACTATGAGGATATTGAGGAAGACAAAAATGTTAAACATGTTGTCACAAGACTTAAAGGACATGCATTATTATGGTGGGATGAACTGCAAGCTGACAGGTGCTGCAAAGGCAAGCAGAAAATCAAAAGTTGGGATAGAATGGTTGCGAAGATGAAAGCCAAATTCATACCCAAGGATTATCAAATCACTCTGTTTCAAAGGATGCAAAACTTGAGACAGAAGTTGATGACAATGAAAGAGTACATTGAGGAATTCTACAAGATAAACATCAGAGCAGGTCATTGGGAAAGTAATGATGAAAAGGTTGCTAGGTACATGAATGGTCTGTGGTATGACATTCAGGATGAGATGACCATGATGAGCCTTCGGAATGTGGAGGATGCTTATCAAATGGCTCTGAAAGTTGAAGAGAAGTTGAGCCCAAAGAAAGGTCAGAGAGGCCGAGGTAGAAGTCAAGCCAAAGGAAAAACAATTGCCCAAGTCAGGAATCAAAAGCCTAAAGAAGAGTGGAAGAAACCTCAAACTCAAATTGAGAGAGGTGGAAGCTCAAAGAGCAGGCAGTATGCTGGCAGAAATACTTTTCCTCGAACCAGAGGAAGAGGAAGAGGTAAAGGTGGAGAAATAAAATGCTTTACCTGTGGAAAAGGGGACACAAATCCTATGAATGTTCAGATAGAAAGAAAGAAGGAGGTGAAACTCACATTGTCGAAGCACAAGGATGGAATGTTGAGGTAGAAGATGCTGAGGGTGGAAGATCATTGATGATGATAAAATTTCTCTTAACGCCAGAGAAGGAGGCAGAGAACCACGCCCAAAGGAACAAACTTTTTCAGACTTCTTGCAAGACCAAAGATAGGGTATGCAAAGTCATCATGGACAGTGGTAGAATAGACAATCTCGTTTCTACAGAGATGGTAGAAATGTTGGAGCTGGAGACTATTGAACATCCAAGGCCATACAGAGTTTCATGGTTACAAGAAGGACATGAGGTAAATGTCACTAAACAATGTTTAGTTGAATTTAAAATAGGAGGATATAAGGATAAAATACTATGTGATGTCATTCCCATGGATGTTTGTCATCTATTGTTGGGTAGACCATGGCAATATGATAGGAATGTGATTCATGATGGGAGAAAGAACACATACACCCTAGAGAAGAACGAGAGAACTCACATGTTGCTTCCGATTAAGGAAAAATAAACGAAACTAGAAGTGAGTAACACTGTGCTTCTCATGATTGGGAAGGAACTTCTTAAGGGGGTTAAGAATAAGGAAGATACACAATTCATTGTGGTCAGGAAGCTTAGAATTGTTTTGACCAGTACAAGAGTGGATGATTTACCAGAGGAAATCCAAAAGTTGTTGGAAGAGTTTGCTGATATAGTAGTTGACGAACTACCTTGTTCATTGCCACCGATCAGAAGTATAAGTCATCACATCGATCTTATACCTAGAGCTAGTTTACCAAATAAAGAAGCATACATATTGACACAGCAAGAGAATGAAGAGGTCAAGAGACAAGTCCAGGATTTGATGGACAAAGGATTGATTAGAGAGAGCTTGAGTCCATGTGATGTTTCAACATTGCTCAGCCCAAAGAAAGATGGAGGCTGGAGGATGTGCACAGACTCAAGGGAAATCAACAAGATTACCATCAAATATAAATTTCCTTTGCCAAGAATGGATGATTTGATGGATTGCTTGAGTGGAGCAATTTTTTTTTCAAAGATTGATTTGAAAATTGGATATCATCAAATTCGTATGAGAGAAGGTGATGAATGGAAGACAACATTCAAGATGAATGAGGGGCTGTATGAATGGCTTGTTATGCCATTTGGCTTAACAAATGCGCCCAATACTTTCATGAGATTGATGAATGAAGTCCTAAAGGATTTCATATGGAAGTTCGTCATTGTATATCTTGATGATATATTGATTTTCAGCAAGACTGAAACATAACACTTGAAGCATTTAGCTACAGTGATGAGGAGATTGCAGCAAGAGAAATTGTTGATAAATGTGAAGAAATCGACATTTATGAGGACATAACTCATTTATTTGGGTTTTTTTATCTTTGCAAATGAGTTGAAGATGGATACGGATAAGGTAGAGGCGATTAAGAATTGGCCATCACCGAAGAGTGTGTTTGAAGTTCGAAGCTTCCATGGATTAGCTAGTTTCTATAGGAAATTCATCCGAAATTTTAGTGGGATTAGTGCACCAATGATGGATACGGTGAAGAAAAGACACAAATATTTTCACTGGACAGAATAAGAATAAAAAAGTTTCAACTTGCTGAAGAAAAAGATTACTAAACAACCAATTTTGGTGTTGCCAGATTTCAGTAAGACATTTCAGGTCAAATGTGACATTAGTGGATTTGCAATTGGAGCGGTCTTAAGCTAAGATGATAGACCGATTGCATACGTCAGTGAGAAACTGAATGAAGCAAAGGTTAAGTACTCCACATATAAAAAAGAATTTTATTCGGTCATACAAGCGCTGAAGAAATGGAGACATTATTTGGTTCCTAAAGAGTTTGTTTTGTACATTGATAATCACACCATACAATTCGTGACTCAATAGGAGAAGTTGAACCAAAGACATGTTAAATGGGTTGAATACATGAAGAATTTTACTTTTGTAATTAAACATATTTATGAAACTGCTAACAAAGTGGTTGATGCTTTGAGCAGGAAATGTTTGCTTATGTAGGAATTCAGAGTCAAAACTTTGGGTTTTGATAATCTCAAAGAAATGTACAGAGACGATCCAGATTTTAAAGAGGTGTATGAGGCATCTGAGAATTCAATTCTCAGGGACAGAAGCTGATGGACCGAATATATGATCCAGGATGGATTATTATTCAGGGGAAATTAGTTATGTATTACAAAATGCTCCATGAGAGAGAATCTGTTGAAAGAAAAACATAGTGGAGGATTGGCCGGACATTTTGGTCATGATAAGACGTTCTCAAAACTGAATGGCTCATATTTTTTGCCAGGAATGAGGATAGATGTAGAATTTGTCAGGACATAAAGGGAAAAAGATAGAACATAGAGTTATACCAACCATTACCCATACTTGAGAGGCCGTGGGATGCAATGAGCATGGATTTCATATTGGGGCTACCAAGAACAAAAAGAGGATTTGATTCAATCTTTGTGGTGGTAGATAGATTTTCAAAGATGGCACATTTCATACCATGCTAGAAAACCAACAACACAACTCATATTGCGAACCTTTTTTTCAAAGAAGTCATCAGACTTCACGGCTTACCAAGAAGCATAGTTTCAGATCGAGACACCAAGTTCATGGGACATTTCTGGAGGACTTTATGGAAGAAGCTAGGGGCAAATTTGTCATTTAGCTCATCTTATCATCCTCAGATAGATGGGAAAACATAAGTTGTAAACATAAGCTTGGGAAATTTACTGAGGACCCTAGTGATTGAACACCACAGTTAGTGGGATCACATTCTACCACAGGCGGAATTTGCTTCTAATGATTCGATCAATAGAAGCACAAGGCAGATTCCATTCCAAATTGTATATGGAATGCAAACAAGGGGATTTTTTGAATTAAAAGATATGGAACAAACTGAATTCAGAAGTGCTAGTGCAGAGGATTTTGCAGAGGCAATGAAGGAACTTCACAGCCAAGTGAAGGAACGTTTGCAAAATTTGAGTCAAGAGTATAAACGCAGAGCAGATCAACACAGGTGAGAACTTCAACTTGAATTTGGTGATCTGATTCTTGCATATCTGAGGAAGGAGAGTTTCCCAAGGGGAACATATAAAAAAATGAAAATGAAGAAGATTGGACCATGTAGAGTTATGAAGAAATTTGGGGCAAATGCATATGAGATTGAATTACCCAATGGAATTGGAATTTCACCAATATTCAACATCTCAGATTTGTACCCTTATAGAGCTAAAGAAGTAGGAGCAGATAGTGAACATACAGAGTTTCAATGGACTAAACAAATTCCTGTAGTTGCAAAGCCATAGATGGAGAGTATAATTGATAAGAGGGTCAGTAGGAAGACCAAGAGGAAAGAGTGTTTTGAATACTTGGTCAAATGGAAGGGACACCCAGTTGAAGATGCCAGCTGGGAGGATGAAGCAGAAATTCAGAAGCATGGATAGACCATCCAAGAAATCATGAACAGGAGTCCATGAAAATTTTCAAGCAAGGGAGTATGATGCAGGAGCATCACAAGTAGCCATCCAAGCGAGCATGAAGGCATAAGACAGTTGGAAAGTGCATCATGCATTTTACATGTTTTGGAAATGATTTTGAAGCATTAATGTAATGGCTAAAGGGAAGCGTACTTGCGTATTGTAAACAGATTATGAGCGATTCACTCTCATCTGTAAGAGGTAGAGGCATTTATGCATAGTTAATGAAAGTAGGTAGGTTTGAATTAGAAATTAGACAGTTTAGAAGAACAAGAGGGAAAACGACTATATACACCCTCATCTTTGTATCATTGAATCAATCAGAATTAGATCATTGAGAACATTAGCATAGAGGAGAGGAGAGCTATAGCAGAGAGTTGTAGAGAAGAACCCATGTACAGAAGTTCTAAATTAATATATGAAGCCTTGATTCAGACTCATGGTGTTGTGATCTTTCTGTGTATACATGCTAGTTGATATGCTTATGGTTGCTTTATTCTCTCTGTCATGCATTTGTTGTTATGTTGTGTGTGGATGCATGTTTTCATGTTGAATGTTTAATTTCTGAGAGAGAAAGAGAATGAGTTTCAATTGTTTCTCTTCCTGAGAAAATTTCCTGCAAGGAGTGCAGTGAAACATCTTCAAGGAGTGCATTGATGAAGGTTCAGAGTTTATCTCTGGGAGCTCAGGAGGGATACCATTGTTCTCATTCCAATAGAAGTGCAGGAGTAGCACAGGAAGCCGTGCAAGGAGTGTGCAGTTGTTGGAAGTCTTAGGACTTATCAATGAAAAGAGAGAGAGACTATTGTTGTAGAAGGTGCACAGAGTCGAGAGTTCAAATACGCAGAAGTATTTGAAAGTCTGTCGCAAGGAGTGCGAGCAGAGGCCCTTTTTCGAGGCTTGAATTTATCAGAGAATCTCATAAGGGGTAGTGCCTTTGAATTATTCAAAGGGAGGCAAAGTGAATTTGCTTTGCAGAAGGGAGGTCACGACGAGAGGAGATTAGTTCATTTCACAGAGGTTCTTGAGGAAAGAATCAAATGGTCAAAATTCTCTATGGAGAATTCCTGAAAAAGAGAGGACCGTAGGATCCAAAAGAGATGCAGGGAAGTTAAGCGATTGGAGGAATTCATCCTTCGAGAGACAAGATCTAATATGGACCGTTGATCACGACTGTTAGACCGTCGAGATCATTTCGGCATTTTGGGAGTTGTAATTATGAAGTGTGGATGAAACCCTTGGTCACTCGAACTCCCAAAGCGTGAAGTAGATTATCGTGTGTGAAGGCGAGGAGTAGAAATTTTGGCATTTCAGAATTTCAGAGATCAGCATTTTGGGGGTCGTGAGGACCAGCGATCGGGACATTGTGGAGTGAAATACCCGAAGTCGCAAGTCGCGATAGAACTTGATGTGAATTTTGGGATTTTGGTAAATCGGGAGTCGAAATACTGGAAGCCCCGATGACTAGGAGCCAGGGGCCTTTGTAATGAAAAACCCGAAGTCACAAAACCCAGAAAATATTTGAAGTAGCATTTCATCATTTCGGGGATCAGAGTTTCGTCTTTCACATTGACAAGGATTTGGGACACTTCACATCAGGAATCCTGAAGTTGCAAAACGTGAAATATTGGTAAAGGCGTTTCGGCATTTTTGTGTTTCGAAATTCGGGAATTAGGGATTTGTGGTGATAATCATTTTGGGATCAAGAGTTTAGGCACTTTAGGAGACAAGAGATCGGGGTTCCTTGCTTTGGAATTCCCGAAGTCGCGAAACTCGATACAGGAGCAGGGGAGGACGTGGTCATAGATTTTGGCATTTTGGCAATTCGGGTTTCAGCAGGTGGAAGAGTCGAGAATCTCGACATCAGGGATCGCGAAACCCTGAAATCTGAAGTCCTTTTGTGTTTTGAACAAATGGGTTGGTTAAACCTCAGTGTGGTTGTAGTGAAGATCGTGAGCAGATCTTGGCCTGAGGTAAGGGGGTCTGTGTCACATTTTGGGGCTGCTAGATGACATATGAGGGTCCTCCAACTTCGTAAGGCCATAACTCTCAAACTGTGAGGCATTATGTGACATTCCACATACCACCAGAAATGGAATGACATGTAATATCCATATAGAATATTATTATATGAAAATATATCATAACAAATACCGTTATCCATCAAACAAACTTGGGTCCATTACCCAAACCTGGGGTCTCCAACTTCTCATGGCCATAACTCTCTAACTATGAGGAGTTATGTGACGTTCCACATACCACCGAAAATGGAATGACAAGAACTATCCATCTAGGATAGTTTACCTGAAAAATTCATTGTCCTTCATTTCATTATTCCACAATTAAGCATGGGTTCTCTTACTTCGCAAAGCGTCTTCCCATGAGGGATTTCACCATGACGAGACCACTTTGGAGTTTATCCATATTTACTTCTTATCAACTATGAAAAGACAATAATGAGTCATATTTACATCAAACAATCTTGGGTCCATTACCCAAACCTTTGTGCTATGGGGATTTCTTCAAGGGCTAACATCAATGACAACCAACCTTAATCAACAGTATAATTGGTTGGATTGAATTGTCTTTGGAAATAATCCATAGTTATGAGATAACACAAGTCAATCTACAACTACCAAATAAATGTTGTGAAATCCCCAGAAACAGAGGTAGATTTTGTGAATGAATTTAAGGAAGTCATTGTATCTTGTACATTCAATATCTACATAATGTATTTTCTATGAGTAAGACTTGAGTTTTCTCTTTGCAGATGCATGGATTAAAGTTGCAACATACACTTATGCTCATTACTACAACACTTTTTTTTTATTTGTATCTTGACATTGCATAATTGGTCATTTTGTAAAGGTTGGATCCCAACTATGGGGATAATTTCATTGTTAGGGTCCTAACCCACACATAGGTAGAACAATATATTTGGATGTAATAAAGGTCAATATTAATAAGACCTTTCAATAAAATAGAATAAGGCGGATGTAAGAAGACCTAATAGAAGTTTCCTCTTTTAGAAGGATATTCCTCTAGATGCTTCTTTTTAGTATAAATAGGAGTTGAGGGTATGAGAACCCTAGGTTGGATATTATTGTAATAGAGCTATGCTCAACTAGAGGTTTCCCCCTCGAAGAGGCCCGTGAACATTGCTTTCAGATTGAAAGTGCTATTTCTGTTGTTATTCTTATATCATTTCAGTGTTATTGTGGTGAATGTTCTGGTTATATTGTTGTTATTCTACCATTACTTGCATTTTATTTTAGTTCTGCATACATTTTATATCTGGTATATTACAAGTGGTATCAGAGCACTTTCATTGGTAGAAAGTGTGGGTTAAATTTTTTTCAGGGTAGAGACGTATTCCGTTGTCTTTAAGCCACAGAGATCTGTCGTTATGCCCATAA
The DNA here is from genome assembly GCA_009831015.1 of Picea engelmannii. Taxonomy (NCBI): domain Eukaryota; kingdom Viridiplantae; phylum Streptophyta; class Pinopsida; order Pinales; family Pinaceae; genus Picea; species Picea engelmannii. The sequence goes on along the minus strand of ML792324.1, from coordinate 195,005 downwards.
ACCCGTGATTGAGGGATTCATACATGCAAGAAATACAAGTGGTACTTAAGCGCACATTTGTTGGCCACCCTTGTAACCCCTGTTGGTACCCCTTCGAGTGGTAGCGCATCAGACAACACCTGTGTACAGATCAGCCTAGATTACCTAAAGCCCTCTTTAGATAAACTGATTGGCCACCTGACTGCTATAGTGTCACCGAGAACAGCACTCGGGAAGATACTCTCTAGTACCTGTGTAGTTGGGTAGTACAGCTAAGGGTACGGTCTATCCTTCTTAGCTAGTGCCCTGAGATATTGGGTCGAGTACTACTATTGTACCCCGCATGTATATTAAAGAGCTATAGAATAAGACAAACCCTTATCTGTAGAACCCTTGAATTCCTAACCCTTCAGGGACATAAACATAAACAAATTAAAATAGACAAGATCTATTGCCGTGCAACTGTGTTCGGGTTGCCAAGTAAACGCACATTTCTTTCTGGTTAAGCATTTGGGCATTTCCTCTCTGCAGTATTCTTCAGACCGGAGTACAACTCTGTAAATAAAAAAAAAGTTTGGAATTTTTTCCACCATTATTTGAGACCTATTCCATTGGATTCATCTCTTCTCCCTTATCACATTCATCCATATCATTTTTTCAGCCAAAATTTTTTACCCCACCACCCCTTTTCAGTTTCCTCATCCTCATGGCCCATACTCATAGCCAAGACTTGGAAGGTCGCTTCAACACCTTGCAATCTGGTCTGATTGAGACCCAACAAGAAGTGAAACAACTCAGTGCCAATGTTGCCACCATCAATACAACCATGCAGTCCTCAATGGGGGAAATCAAACAAGACCTCACCACCCAACTTGAATCAGTCTTTTCGACACTCTGCACCAAAATTCATATCCCTATAGATAACCCTTCCTCTTCCTCACCTCCACATACTGAAGGAGACCATTCCTCTCATTCCCATACCTTGCAAAACCATCACTTTCAACGTGGCCTACACCTTCCACGGGTGGATGTGAGCAAATTTGATGGCTCAGACCCCACTAGTTGGTTAAACCAAATGGAACATTACCTCTCTTTACACGACATTACAAATGACTTGGCCAAACTCTGGTATGGTTTTCTCCATCTAGATAAAGAACGTTGACAATGGTGGGAATGGATAGAAACTTCTTGTCAAGGGTATATTGCTTGGACACACTTTGTGGCAGAGATTTATGAATGCTTTGACACTGACACCAACCATTTGGGCCATTTGACAAAGATGAAACAATCAGGAACAATGGAAGACTTTATAGCTTCCTTTGAGCACCTGGCTTTCAGAATAGAGGGCATGCCTGATGCCTTTTTCCGAGAGTGTTTTATCAGTGGCCTCAAGGATGAAATTTGGGCCCATGTCCTCATGGCTCAGCCTGAGAGTTGGGTGGAGGCTACCAAAAGAGATAAATAAGCACAACAGGTTGTATCTGCTAAAAAATGCAAACCCTCCTTTATCCCTCACCCTAAACCAGTAAATCCCACTACTCCCTCTGCTCCACTAAAGATCCAAAAAATGACCAGGGATAAAATGGTTGAATGCCAACTCAAAGGCCTTTGTTATAACTGTGATGACAAATATTTCCCAGGCCACAAGTGTAAAGAACAAAATATTTTTATAGCCATCTCCGAGGAGATTTTGGAAGAAGATGAAGAAACTCCCTCTGTGTCTGAGTCACCTGAATCCACTAACACAACCCCTCCCTCAAACCCTCCCGAAGTAGAACCGGTCATTTCCCTCAATGCTCTCACTGGATTCTCCGCTCCCCAAACCCTCAAGCTAATCAGTTACATCAAGCATCGAAAGGTCATCATTTTGTTTGATAGTTGCAACACCCATAATTTTATTCATCGCTGCATTGCCCAAGAAACTCATTACTACATCCATGCCGTTAATAATTTCCAAATCATGATTGCCAATGGTGGTTCCATGAAATGTGGAGGGCGTTGTGAAAATGTGTGTCTCCAAATTGGTGACTACCACTTGAAATCCCATATGTTTTCTATCGACATGGGAGGTTGTGACATTGTGTTGGGTGTAGACTGGCTAAGGACTTTAGGTCCCATTCTCATGGATGTTAAAGACTTAACCATGCAATTCGACCAGGAGGGCCACCAATATAAGTTCCAAGGCATCACCATCGGTTCACCTGAGATCATTAGTTCCCATCACATGGAAAAACTACTCAAAAAGGGTCATTCTGGTGTTATCACCCAACTCCATGCCATATAAACAACAAAGACACCCTCTGTACTGCAAGACCTCCAATCCATCCTTTCTAAACATCAATTGGTATTTTCCACTCCCCAAAGCCTCCCTCCTTCCCGTGGTGTTCATGATCATTCCATTCCCCTTGTACTCGAAAGCATTCCTCCAAATATCCTTTTGTATCGTCACCCCTTTTCCCAAAAAAATGAAATTGAGAAAATGGTCCAGGAACTCCTTAATGCAGGTGTTATCCGCCCTAGTATGAGCCTCTACTTGTCTCCTGTGGTCATGGTCCTGAAGAAAGAAGGTTCTTGGTGAATGTGTCCTCACTTTCGTGTCCTCAACAAACTTACCATCAAAGACAAATTCCCCATTCTTGTCATTGATGACCTCCTAGATGAATTGAATGGTGCCCAATTCTTCACTAAACTGGATCTCCGTTCGGGCTACCACTAGATATGTATGAAAGAGGCAGACATTCCCAAGACTTTCTTTAGAACTCATGAGGGCCACTATGAGTTTTTGGTCATTCCCTTTGGCTTGTGTAATGCCCCCTCCACCTTCCAAAGCCTCATGAATCATGTCTTCCATCCTTTTCTCTGCCATTTTGTCTTAGTTTTCTTTGAAGATATCCTCATCTATAGAAAAACCTGGATAGACTATCTTGCTCATGTGGATCGAGTTCTCCATCTACTGTCTCAGCACCAAATTTTCCTGAAACAATCTAAATGTGCTTTTGGCACCTCAGAAGTAGAATACTTGGGTCATCTGGTTGGAAAGGATGGCCTCATGGTGGATCCTAAAAAGATTGAAGCTATGCAAGACTGGCCTCACCCAAAGACTCTTAAGAGCTTGCGTGGATTTCTAGGCTTAACAGGGTATTATTGCAAGTTTGTTAAGAATTATGGGAAGATTGCAGCACCTCTCACTGCTCTCCTAAAAAATAAGTCTTTCACTTGGGCTCCAATCCCTGCTCAATATTTTCAGACCTTGAAGATGACCATGTGCACCACTCTAGTCCTCTCCCTTCCCGATTTCACAAAGACCTTTGTGTAGGAATGCAATGCCTCAGGGAAAGGAATTGGTATTGTCCTTATGCAAGAGGGTCGACCTTTGGCCTTTACCACCAAGAAATTATCTGAAAGAAATCTAGGAAAATCCATCTATGAAAAGGAAATGTTGGCTATTATGCATGCCATGGATTTGTGGCATCCTCATCTATTGGGGAAATGTTTCCAAATTAATACAGACCATCAAAGAATCAAGTAATTTTTGGAACAATGCATTTCCTCCCCAGAACAATAAAAATGGGTGACTAAACTCTTTGGATATGATTATGAGATAATTTATAAGAAAGGAAAAGACAATGTGGTTGCGGATGCACTTTCCCCAAAATATGAAGATGAAGGATCCCTTTCTTCTCTTTCATTCATTGTACTAGATTGGCTCCAAGCAGTTCGCCAGGAATGGCTACAAGATCCCAAAAGTTCGCAGTTGATCCACCAATTGTAGTCCAAGGCTCCAGCTTCCCCAAGGTACTCTTGGCTCCATGAAGAACTTCGATACAAAGGTTGTTTGTGTTTAAGTAAACAATCAAAGCTTAAATCCATGGTACTTTTTGAGCTTCATGCTACACCCATAGCAGAGCACTCCAGGTTCACCAAAACCTATGAAAGGGTCAAACATTCCTTTTTCTAGGATGGTATGAAACAGGACATTCATAATTTTGTAGATGAATGTGATGTGTGTCAATGCAACAAGGGAGAAACAGTGAAATCGTTGGGCACGCTACAGCGGCTCCTGATTCCACATGTTATTTGGAAGGATATCTCTATGGATTTTATTACCATCTTACCCAAATAGGGAAATAAATCCGCCATCATGGTGGTTGTTGATCTACTTTCCAAGTATGCTCATTTCTGCTCCCTTCAACACCTGTTTACAACATCCACGGTGGCTCAAATATTCATGGATCAGGTCTTCAAGCTTCATGGCATGCCGCACTCTATTGTTTCTGATCGCGACCCAAATTTCACAAGCAATTTTTGGCAAGCACTGTTCATGCAAGGCACCGAACTGCATCTCAGCACAACTTATCATCCCCGGACTAATGTCCAAACGAAATTTGCCAACAAGTGTTTGGAAACATATTTGAGGTGTTTTTCCTCGGAAAAGAAAAATCAGTGGGCTCAATAGTGGTACAACACTTCATACCATACAGCTACACGTATGAATCCTTTTGAAGCGGTATATGGATAGAAGCCACCTTCAGTTCTCTCATACTTACCGGGTGCCTCAAAGGTCCAGGCAGTTGACCTAACACTTACAACTCAAGAGGCTATTCTCCGTACCCTCAAAGAGAATTTGGTCATGGAACATAATTGCATGAAGCAAAAAGCAGATCAAGGTTGCTTTGAATGTCAATTTGCAGAAGGGGATCAGGGGTTTCTTCAATTGCAACCTTACAAGAAAACTTCCCTCAAGGCCGAGCATTGTCAGAAGCTAGCGCCCAAATTTTATGGTCCTTATACCGTACTCAAGCGTGTGGGAAAAGTCGCCTATCAGTTAGTTGTGCCCAACAATTCGAAGCTACATCCTATTTTCATGTTTCATGCTTAAAGAAGGTGATTGGAGCTAAGTGCCAAATTCAAACCAACCTTCTAGAGTTAGTTGAAGAAGGATCCATTTGGCTATAGCTAGAAGTAGTTTTGGACCAGTGTGAGCATCGCCTACGTCAGAGAATATCAAGGAAGTGCTAGTACAGTGGAAAGATACAACTCCAATAGATGCCACTTGGGAACCAACTAACATTCTGCAAAAATTTTCTCATCTCAAGCCTTGAAGACAAGGTTGTTTTTAAGGGGGCAGACATGTTAGGGTCCTAACCCTCACATAGGTAGAACAATATATTCGGATGTAATAAAGGTCAATATTAATAAGTCCTTTCAATAAAATAGAATAAGGCAGATGTAAGAAGACCTAATAGAAGCTTCTACTTCTAGAAGGATCTTCCTCTAAATGCTTCTTTTTAGTATAAATAGAAGTCGAGGGTATGAGAACCCTAGGTTGGATATTATTGTAATAGAGCTCTGCTCAACTAGAGGTTTCCCCCTCAAAGAGGCCCATGAACATTGCTTTCATATTCAAAGTGCTATTTCTATTGTTATTCTTATATCATTTCAGTGTTATTGTGGTGAATGTTCCGGTTATATTGTTGTTATTCTTCCATTACTACCATTTTATTTCAGTTTTGCATACATTTTGTATATGGTATATTACATTCATCCGCCAAGTAGAACTTTAATCTCTCTTATGAATGGGACCATGGTCGATAAAATGTTATCATTAAGAATTCAATCAAGTGAGTAAGCTTCATAATATATGTTGAAGGTAGGAGTAAAATTGTTACTATTGCAAAGCTACATGAATACTCAAGCCACATGAATACTAAATATACAAGAATACATTTGGTACAAGAATTGTAGAGCTACATAGCCATTTGGTTATCAACTTGCCAACCTCCAACTTTTTTTGGTTCAATTAAACAAGTTAAGATATGTTTCATCTTTTGTCTATGAATTGAAATCCCTAAGGTATTTGAACATTCATTTCAACGAACTATGGTCTTTACCAAATTCCCTTAGAGACTTGAAAAATATTGAAGTCATGAATTCTATAAACAACTTCAGTGATTTAGAAAATATACCAGAATCAATTGGTGAATTAATGGACCTTGTTGAGTTGGATATCAACAACAATCAAACCAAGGAACTACATTTTCTTTTGGAAGTTTGTAGAATTTGGAGAAGCTCAATCTGGATCAAAAACCTCTCATGACACCACTAGATGAGATTGGTGTACATGCATGGAGGCTACGAAGGAGTGCATGGGAAAAATATGGTGGGATTATTTGTTGGAAGAGGAAAAAAAATGCATATCAGCCAATAGTAATACTAATAATCAACCACATACTGCTTGGGTGTAATGGGGCAGTTATGTGTTTGGAGGTTGTATTTCTAGAATGAAGGAAATCATCATAGAATATATACGGACATCAAAGAAACCTCATATGGAATCTTACCTGGAAAATCAGTACTGAATTACTTGACTATATAACACTTTTAATAGTTTCTATATCCATGCAACTTTGCATATTGTCCAGTTTTTTTTTCTTTCTCATAATTCTATTGTTAAGAAGATGATATAATCATTTTGTGATATGTCCCATTGATGAATGTTGGCAATTGAAATCTAGGATGAAAGAGAATTAACTTGTAGTACTTGATATAACATGTAGCTTGAATTCATAATTTACATTTATGTATGCAAGCTGACAACAATTATATTTGTGTGTTCTAGGCCATGCACATTTACACTGAAACAATATAAGTTTGCATTGCAAGGAAGTAACAGGAAGAAGGGAACTTGGTACACTTTTTTCAAAGTATCATACTCTATAATAGTTGAAAATGGCTCATATGTAATTCTTGAAGCTCCATTATTTGGGTTTCTTCTATGGTTTCACATGGTTCATGTGACATGGTACCTAAGCCAAGCATTATGAGTCAATTTGTTTTAGTGTCTTGAGTGTTGTATTGAAGAGATATAGATAGAATAATTCTAGGCTTGGAATTTAAGGTAGATACAACAACATTTTGGGGAGAATATAGAAGCTTCGGAAAGCATACTTCAACAAATTAGGTTCTTATAGCTTGGTTGATACAGAGGTATAGAGTTGCATGAGGACATGCAACATATTCATTTTGGGGGGATGACGAGTCACAAAATTACCATATTTCAAAATATTATTTCCCTCATTTTTAATCCTTTTACATTCACCTGTAACCCTGTATTATCCCATTTTCATGCTCGTATGTAGGATTTAGGATCAAAGTGTTTTTCATCACATTTATTAGTATTTCATTGAATTTTGATTAACATTAGGGATAATTAACATATTTTGTATTTACTTTTTAATTCATGGATGATGTTTCGACAAGTTGTTGCAGGTTTACAAGTTGATATTTCTCAAAGTCCCCTTTTGGGTTTAAGAAGAAAAATTGCTTGGATCCAATACGTGTATTTTATGAATATTTGGTGGTGTTGGAATAGAGATATAGGAAGATACAAAGCTACAGAAGAGGATTATTATTATGGGACCACACATCATTTTCATGGAACCAACACCAGAATATTGGAGTAATTTGTGGAAGATAATTCTACTTGGGAATTTATTAATAAAAATGTCATGAATTCGAGCACCCAATAGTCAAGTCAACAACAATTAGAAGGTATCCAAAATTCCTATAAAAGAGTTAATGAAGTATCCATGAACCTTGGTGTTATATATATATATATATATATATATATATATATATATATATAT
>ML792324.1:156094-183826 GCA_009831015.1 Picea engelmannii | reverse complement strand
GGTGAGGGTGGTGGAGAAGCACCATTCCCTCCATTTCCATTTGGAGTTTTATCACCACTGTCTCCCTTGTGCTTTGAAGGTTTGGAGCCTTCACCTTGCAATCTTGTATTCCTTTCCATCAAGATTTTCATCATTTCTCTCATATTCATCTTTTGTAGGAATATGTTCATGACTCTCTTCATGGGCCATACTTGGTGAATGCCTCCTTGAAACTTGCAGTGATGATATAAGCTTCCTCCTTGAAGGATGAGAACTTGGCTCTACAAGTTGACCTTCTCCTCTTGTGAGTTTCAACCTTGTGAGAATCAGAAAACAAAACACTTGCAAATAATCAAGTCTTCAAAAACCTATGCTCTGATACCAACTTGATCTAAAAATGAAGAAGACTTGTATTCTTGAAATTATTTGCAAGATTTATTTTATGTGTTAAAATGCAAATGGATCAAATTTTCATCACAAATTTTATATAAATTACTCATTCAATATGCATATAAACAACATCAATAAACAGTGAACAGAAAACACATAACACAACAAATGATAAAGGATTTCACCCCTCTCTTGGGCTACATCTCCTGGTCCAGCTTCCAATGGATATTTTGTATTATTTGCTCAAAGTGCTCAATAATGTGCTTTAAAATGCTCAAAATGCCAAATAGATGGCTCCAATGGCTTCAGAACATCCAAAAGCCCCTAGCTGGGCTTTTTCGGCACCTCGTTTGGCCAAAAATTGAAGAAAGGCTTCCTGGAAGTTCCCCTTCAAACTTGTTGTCTCTAGATCGCCAAAATGCACCCTTGTTGGCTCAACCTACCCCCCATGCATTTGTATGCATTAAAACCCAACACCGGGTGCAAATAAACAAACCGTGCAAACTGTAGGACGGTTATGGGCACGCCTAGCCCCTAACCACCAAGGTTGTGGTCGTGTGACCCATGTGACTATGCGTTTAAAGAAAAAGGGTCAAAACTTTAAAAGCAAGTGTGGTCGTGACAAGTGGCGGGCGTTGGCTTGTATAACCATTTGAAACGAATTCCAAATTCAAATCACGTGTGCATACGGTATAACATGTGGTCATATGGCAATGATATATGTGACCCGGGGCTAGGGATAAGCCCCAACCCAGACCCCCGCGCCAACCACACAACAACTCCAACTTAAATTTATATTAAACCATATATATAATAAGGAATACGATGGTGCACGTTGGTAGTGTAGACTTTGCAAAGGCTATACATGTGGGTGGAGGTCACGGGGTCGAATCCGGTGGACTCCAAACAAATTTTATACAAGCAACCAACAACAAGGTGCCACGTGGCAACCCATGACTGGGCCACGTGGCACCGTACAACCAACCAAAAAATGCCACATGTCGCAGTATCATTCATCCACATCTTTCAATTGTCTTCCACTGATCCCTGCCACGTGTCGTATGGACTACCACGTCAACATCCGTATGGACTGTACAGTCATCATCCCTTTTTTTTGCTTGTTTGTCGTTTTGAATAGAACACGATATCTCTCACTCCCGACATTCGTTTGAACCCAAACGAGTTGCATTGGGTTTGTAATGACGAGGCCTATGCCCCCGTTTGATTTGAAGCGATTCCGAGCACTTTGAAGTTTTGCGCAAAATTTGATCCCCTGGATCACCAACAATGAGAGATATGTTTTATGGAAATATGAATTTCCAAAATCATGCTTGGTGTCTCCTTGGTGACAACAGGATTCCCATTCATGGTGATTTCTTGGCTCCAATGAGGTTAGAATGATCAGTGTTCAAGTACATGATCATTGATGAGAGTGATTGATATGGATTTTCATTCATGTAGTGTAGTTATGCAATTTCCTTGCTATATAGAAGCATGTTGGACAAATGAATACAAGTTAAGAATTTGTATCACGTAAATACAATGCACGACATCTCACAAGTCATTTGAAACCCTGGTTGATAAGATAAAATGAATAGTGTTTCTCATTAAATTATATATATATAAATTGTCAAACATTTCTAAGCCTGCTTCAATAACTTGGAAAAAAACTGAGTCGGGAACTAGTTCCTCCCAACCATAGACAAAAAAAGAGAAAATCACTTGTCCTTGTCACCAGCAAGCCTAAACCATTATTCTATGGGGACCGAAAATTGTATAACCTTTCCATCTCTCTTTGAGTTTAATTCTTGACTGAACCATCAAACTCTTTCCCTCACAAGTACTCAACATCGTCTTGCCTCATACCATACTTGTATTTAATAGTTTTTCCTAGGTACTTTCAAGTTGGTCTCATCCCTAACCCTAGGGAATATCCTTGGCCTACTTTTGCGCTAGATTGTTCCCTCACATCCCACACATTTTGGAGTAGGGTTCCACTTTTCCCATGGATAATAATTCATTCTAGTGGTTTTATCGTTTTCAATCACCCATGGAATAATGATTCACTCTTTGTAACTCGATTCCCTAATCACTTTGTCTCTAGTTAATTAAATAAATTAAAAATAAAAGTTACAAAAATACTCCTCATAAATGTTTATGATGACATAGTTCCACATAATTATTTTCTAATATATTTCACAATATCAATTTTAACATAAAATAACAATAAATTAAATGTTTAAATCTACAAATTGGGGGGAATTATAGTGGCTATCCATTTCTATGTATGGAGGACATTCCTAGTGAATCTATCCCACGTAATAGTGTGAAAGATATCAATGTAACAAGACTTACTAGAATATTCCACCAACTAGAAATCCTTATATTATAGTTATTTATTTTACACTACTACATGGGCCTTACTTACTATAAATGGGATCCATACATAACAGTGCATAGCCACCTATCATTACTATTCCCCTTGGGTACCTCCCTAGGTAACCGATATTATCCTCCCTAAATTCAAAATAGAAGTTGAAGACATTTGGAGTAAAGACATTATTGTGGATATTGGGTGTAAAACATAAATGAACAATAACATACAAAACAAAGAGTAATAAAATTCAAAGAATATCAGTGGTGTCTAAAGACATTGTTTCAACATTTAATCACAGAGAATTCTGATCAGAAAATCAAAACGAATGATTGATACAAATATCACTCATTGATCATACATATAGATTGAACCATAGGGTCCTTTATTTATAATTTATGGATCTAACCAAATTCCTTGAAATTGGGAAGATCTTGTTTATATATAACCATCGATGATTGGAATATATTTTTGAAAATATGCACTATTGAATCGGCTTTTTGACTTACCAAGTTGACCCAACCATCTAGTCATCCAACACATAGTTGACTACTTGGTTGGCTGATCCATGTACTATTTGTCTCTGACTTCTAGTCAATTATTTGATCAACTATCTAGTCTACCACCTGATAGTCTATCTCCAGCTACTAGTCTACTAACCAACAAACTTTCTCCAGTAAAGGTTGGATGAACCATAAGAACTAAAGGTTCTAATACCCTCCCATCAATACATGTTTATGAAGATTTAGGAGCTGCAATTACATCAATAGGACACCCCAACATAATTGCAGCTTTCTAAAGCCCAAGCATATTGTGTATCCTAAGAAAATTAGCTTCATATAGTGGTTTTATAAAACTAGCAACAACCTGATCATCTATTCTATAGTAAACAAGAGTGACAACCTTCTCTTGAACCAACTATCTCAAGTAGTGAACATGAATTTTGATATGATTCATTTTACTATGTGCAACATGAATATCAACAACCTAAATTGCACTCTGATTGTCACAATGGATAACAATCAAGGCTTGAACAGGAAACCAAATTTCATGCAAGATATGGGAAATCCAAACTTCCTCTCTACCTACATTAACGATTCCATGATACTCAACTTATACAGTTGATAGAGAGACTACCTTTTGTTTCGGATACAAAACCAATGGTCTAGTTATGAAGTGAAACACATAGCCAAAAGTGGCCTTCCATTCATCATTGTCGCCTACTGAGTCAAATTCGTTGAAGACGACTAACAAGTATGAAATTTGACAATATTTGATACCAATATTAGAGGTACCCTTGAGTAGGTAACAAACAATTATTTTGACATATTTCCAGTGACATTATTGAGGATCCTACATGAACCAAGAAACCACAATAAAAACAAAGGAAATGTTAGGTCAATTGTGAGTGAGATAAATAAGACTACTAACTAGTTGTTGATAAGGAGTGGCATCGAATTTGGGAGACTATTATCTTTTAGTTAGCATAACTCAAGACTGAAAAGGAGTAGCATTGGGTGTACAATCAACCATATTAAAATGATTCAATAGATTCATTACATATTTAGATTTAGAGAGGAACAAACTATCATACAAACATAAACCTTGAAGACTGAGAAAATAATGCAGACGACCAATATCTGTCATATCAAAGGCGTCGACAAGTTTTTTATTCAATCTAAGAATGAGATCAATATTATTTCCATTTATAACCAAGTCATCAACATTTACAACAAAATTAAGATATCACCATAAGAATGTAATACAGAAAGATTGTGATAAAATTCACAATGTCTGAAAACAAGATAGAGAAAGAAACAATATATTTTAGCTTACAAATATTTTGGAGCTTGTTTCAAACCATAAAGAGACTTTTGAAGTTGAAAAACAAGACTGGAATCTATCACAAATCCAGGGGGTGTTCCATGAAAGTTTCTTCATAGAAGTCACCATGAAGAAAGACACTTTTTACATCCATCTCGTGGATTTTCCAGTTGAAGTGAGAAACATGGGAAATAATCGGTCGAACATAATTCATCTTTGAAACAAGAGAAAAGGTCTCAGTGTAGTTGATTCCTTCTTGCTAGGAAAATCCTTTCATGACCAAGTCAACTTTATGACACTCAATAGTACCCATAGAGGTGAATTTGGTCTTATAGACCCATCGATATTTCACAATTTTCTTCCCTTGAGTTCTAGGAACTAAATTCAAAGTATAATTATTCAAAATATAATTCATCTCATCTTGCATAGATTATTCCCATTTAGGTTGTCCTTTTTCATTTGAGTAAGAGACCAGATCACAAGTTTCAATAACACAATTCATCAAAGCAACATTGGTCTATCTCTTCTGACTATGATTCTATTGGCCCGAAGAGATCACCAACATCAGGATTAGCAACATCAATCATTTTAGCATCACATATAAGTAGGAAGGAAAATGGTGAACTGATATCCACTGGAGAAGGTCAATCATAAGAAGGAACAATTTCATTCGAAGCATATAGAGGACTAGTCAAAACATAGATTTATTGTCCAATCAAATCAATAATAGAGGTCGACTTCCTAGTTGAAACATGGATAGAGTTCACCTTCTCATTCAAAATTCTAAAAAAAGGAATAAATGAATCATTATTGGAAACAATATCAAATGGACCATCCTGCAATAAACCAAAGGAAACATTCAATAACTCAATTTATGAAGAATTCTCGTAAAAAAACACATTTCTTCTAATAATGATTTGTCATTTAATGGGGTCAAACAATAAAAGATTTTAATTCTTTGGTGTGTCCCATCATGATGCAAGCATGGCTCTTTGCATCCAATTTATACCTACAATCATCCAAAATATGAGCCCAAGAAATAGAACTGAAGACTTTGAGGTGACCGATTGAGGGCTTCCTACTGCACCATCTCTGGAGTCACCAAATCAACAATGCGAGTCAGAATATGATTCAAGATATAGTTGGCATAGTAAACTACTTTAGTTCAAAAATGAATCAACTAAGCTTTGGCCTGCAAAAGATAGTGAGTCATTCCACCAATATTTGATTCTTTCTGTCTTCTGTGTTATCATGTTGAGGATTATGAGGGACATATATCTTCCAAGAAATACTAGATCAAGAAATGCATTCTTCAAATGGTCGATTCACATACTCTCCACCATTACCAGATCTCAAAAACTTGATAGGTCGACCTCATTTCGTTTTAGCCAATTCCCTAAATTCCTTCAATTTTTCAAAAACATGACTCGTTTTTTTCAAGAAATAGACCCAAGTAAATATAGAGAGATCATCGATAAAGGTCAAAGGATACTCTGCACATGCTAGGGAGAAATGATCAATATATCAGTGCTCATTGTGAACTAGCTCTAGTGGATTCTATGCTCTCCATGCTTTGCCAGATTTGAAAGGTGTCTAGGGATTCTTTCCTAACACATATCCTCTACATATGCCATCAGGTGGAAGGACTTTCGAAAGACTAAAAACCATATTTTCTATTTCCATTGAATTTATATTAAAAAAACTTAGGTTTCCAAGTCCAATATTAAAAATATATATTTATTTGTTTAAAGTTTAAAATGGTGGGGTTAATATATATATATATATATAAAATATGCACCTTCACCATTTCCAAAAATATAGTCCCACAACGTTTTACTTAATCTCGATAGTCTCAATATCCTTCACTCGTGTGGGGTTTCACTTAGTCTCAATAGTCTCACGGCCTTCATAAATATTTGCAAAATATTCCACTCATTTTCACTATAGTCCTCTGCTCACAAACTGGCTTGTGGTGTATGAACCTTCTTTGTAGATTCTTTCCTCAAACTTGACAGTGGTGGTTCTCTGCTCTTGTCGGCCTTCTCTTATTAGCCCCAAAAACCCTTGACTTGGTGGTTCTCTTCTCTTCTTGTAACATGCACTCCTCGAATGATGGCTAGGGTTATGGCAGCTAGATTTTTACTCTACCTCCTCTTCTTTCCAAAAACCAAGCACCAACCTTCACTATGATACCAATTGTTGTTATTCAAGAGCCTGAAACAAATATTAAATGCAATAAATATGACAATAATACAAAATAATCACACAGTTAATACACATGATTTACATGGTAAAAATATGAAGGTGTGTCAAGGAAACATCCATAGGTAAAGTATCAATATCTCTTATTACTCAAGATGGGATTACAATTAGGATTACAACCTTACAAATTCCTCTCAGGCATTCATGGAGATGCACAACATAGGTTAGATCATTACATCAATTCAAGAACTTGTTTTGGTTACATCGGTTCACGAAATTCCTTCGTTATACGAACTACCAAATATTTACTATTAGTAAATTTGTATTATTACCATAACTAATTGTTGTCATAATTCCAATATATTGGAGCAATAATTTAACCTTCCAAGTTCTGAGTATGCGTTTTGAAGTCCATGAATTGAGTGTTAAATCCATGATCTGAGTATTAAAGGCCATTATTTGTGTTTAATGGCCACAATTTGAGAGTATAGGATGGAATATAAATGTTGAAGGCCACAATTGGTAAGTATAGGTTGCAATATGAATGAATGGGATTTGATTGGTGCATTTGAGGTTGTCCTAAGTCATAGTCAGCTCAATATCAATGCAGTTTCATGAATATAACATGTAACTGAGGAAAGAAACTACAAGTATAAGAGGAAGTATATGAAGCATTATCCATCTCAATTATTATGAACACATTTGATGGGTGGATATTATTGTGGAAATTATGAGTGGAATCCCGATGCAGGTAGGCCAACCCATTCACCACTTCCTTCACTATATCTATGAAGGATGTCCAATGCAATGACTTTCTATGATTTAATGACACTGATATTTTCTTTGGAGATGGAAAATTAGGATCTAAAGACCACGAGGTCCTAACCATGCTGACCATCAATAGAAATAGAGGAAGGATAATTATTTCTTTGAGGACCACACTAGGATGAAGCATGGGAATAGAACAATGCATTAAAATGGGTTGTCTCTCCCTTGAAAACCATCTCATTCTAGACATGGCAGATTGGAGGCTTCATGGTGGTACATTGTTTGTGTACATAGGTGGAGACATAGGATCTATTCCAATATTTTCATGTGAAGGAGTTTGTGTTTTTTTTAGGTTCATGACATATTTTGAAGGTTATCCGTAGTATTTATGCCAGAATTCTTCAATGAAGTCTCCATTTTTTTTTCTTGTTTGGCGCATTGAGAATAACATTCCACTCTGTTTTCAAGAGTTGGTTGCATGGAAAATTTGATTCCTTTATGAGATTCGTGTCTATTCTCATGAGTTGGATAAATTAAAATAATTGATTCCTCACTTCTAGAGGGTACCTATCATGCTCTTGTTTTCCAGGAGGATTGTTGTCCATGATGTTGTTTATTTTTGGTACATTTGTTTTGGAATCTTGAGCAATGGATTTTGGGCCATTCACGATTCATGTAAATATTCTTAGATTATTATTCGTAATTTACCTTTATGATGAGCCTTGTTCTGTAGGCCTTGGATCTTGCCACTTTGGAGTGTTTCTTGCATGATTGTCCAACATTGTCATTCTATTAAACTAGTAAGTCCATACTTTTACCATACTTTGTGACATCCATTTCCATAACCATCATATAAGTCCATCTAGTTCAACATTTTTGGTGATGGTGTGCAATGCTTCCTCGGGTAATTCTTTATTATTCATTGTTTTATTCAACATAAACTAGATTTTAACAGTGAGTTTGGTACTCGAGTGATTCCTATTTTTCCTAGATGGTTGTAGTGGTTAGTGACCCTTGTACTCTAGTGAGATGGTTTGGCATCCATAAGGACACTCATTTTATGATATTTTTTCCGCTTGTGGTACTTGATCAGGATTTTGAGTCGAGACTCATTTTAGAAGATCGGTCTCTTTGCTTGAGAAGTTTGAAATTTGACGTTTGGGTTTCTACATCGATCTTTGATGGATTTGCTAAAGCATTTATGTGGTGGCTGTTGTTGTTTTCCGTTCTCATGCATCTGGAACATAACCTCTTCTTCCTTACAATTTACCCATGTTCATTGAGGATACTTTTCTCTCCTTTTCAAAGTTTTACTCATACTTTGCTTCTAGCCTCCACAAGTCTCCTAGTATTTTCATTCAATGCATCAATGTGAGATCTTCAGTTTCATATCCAATGCCATTTTCAATATTGACATTTTTTCCTTTTTGGAAAGGGTTGTTTTCCTATGTTTTTATCTCCTTTTCTTTTATTTCAATTTTATACTTGGGTACCTAATACATACTTGTTGTCATGACCCAATTTTTTCTTATGTTTAATCCCTACTTTTTACATTAGGGTGGTGTTAGTGTTGTGTTAGAATTCTTTTCCAACTTTCCAATATAGACAACTATTGTTAGTTGTAAGTTTAGGGAGGCATCCTTATTTTCCTAGAAGTAATAGTTGTGCTTTACTATTAATGGTATCTTCCCATTGTTATATATCTAGATGGAATCTTTATAGGGTGGTGTTAGTGTTGTGTCATAATTCTTTTCCGACTTTCCAATATAGACAACTATTGTTAGTTGTAAGTTTAGGGAGGAGTCCTTATTTCCTAGAAGTGATATTTGTGCTTTACTATTAATGGTATCTTCCCATTGTATTGAATAGGTAGATATCCCTATTTGCTTAGTAGTGATATTTATCCTTTAGTATCACTAGGTTTCTTCCCATTGTTATATACATGGGACATTTTCTTGTATTTGTTGGAGATAATGCTTCTATTAATGCAGCCATATTTAATTTGGTTGTTTTATAGTTTTTTAGAGACAATTGAGATATTCTCTCAAACTCTTTGTCTAAATTTAGGATTAGTTGGTGTTACAGAATATTCCCCCTGCAGAAAGGTAAAAATTCCCTTGGATTACTAGACCCCTATACCAAGACATAAAGAATACAAGTGGACACTAACATCCCTTTAAACTCATATACAACAATCAAATTGCAAAAGAGAGAAAGGACATGATGTACCTTTTTCGATGTTTTTCCTTGCTGCTTCCAATCCCTGGATTTTGATCATCAAACACCCTGGTGAAAAATGTGATCTACAATAGAAAAGAAAGAGAAACAACTATATCCTACTCTACCTGATTAGATAATTCAAGTCTATATACAAATATTAGAACAATCGTAGAAAAGCACATGTAAAAAGACATACAATTGAAGGAAATAGACCAAGTATATATTGAATGAGAACCAATAAGAAGATACTTATAGAACACAATTGATGCTGCAACAACCTCTCCAATATCTCCTCATCCATCCCTTGTAGAAATGAAACAAGATCAAAATGATGATGCTTGACTGATTTTTTCCCCCTTTTTCACCATGGAAATGCCTCCAATTTATAGGCTTTGAGAGGATCAACCACATTGAGTATTTTTGGAATAGTTTGAGGATATGGATCCATAGGTTATGATTCTTTCCTTATATAGAGTCATGGAGTAGGATTTGATCCAAACACACCATATCATTTAAGATTTGTCCCTTATAAGAAGGTGGGATTCACCAATATTTCCTCCAACCAACAATGGTGCCCCCTTATCTAAATATAGAGAACCATGGCACCCCATTAGCATGGTGTGGGGAGAATCGATGCTCCCTAAGAAAAGTAATGGGAGTGACATCCTTCTTAAATTCCGAATAATGGTCAAAATACCAGGTGAAAAAGTATGTTTTGACTGCCAAATGATGGGGCTTTTCCTTCCAACACCATTTAGGATTTATGACAAATTTTTTCATGGTTTCTATTGAGTTGCGACACTTAAAAAAAATGTTTATGAGGAATGCTACAACACTTACAACACTTGTGACACTTGCAACACTTAGAATGTGATGTTTGTGCCACATGTGACACTTGCGACAGTTTGAATGTGACATTTTCTCTATGTGTGAAACATTATGCAAGTGTGGAAATTTGGCGTGTAACAAATTTCCCCCCAAAGTGTGAAGTGAGAAGAGGAGACTGATGGCAAATTTGTTTTATAGATTCTTCAATGAAAGGGTGAAGGAGTCAGAGAACTTGGTAGAATATGCAAACAAATATCGAACAATATAAATATATGTTTCATTCCCAAGCAACAATACCTATTCTCGGAATATAAATGACTCAAAGCATGGCCACTAACCAATAAATTATGGATCCATGATGATATCAACTACGAAGATCTCCACCAAAGATACAATGTGGATTCTTTCCTACATGACATGACCTGGTCGCAACCACAAAACAATACACAATGGAGATACAATATGAAAAGAACACAACCATGGAATAATACAAATTGGATATATGTATATCAGTCAAATCATCATTATTGCAAGCTGGGAAAAGTACGGAACATAGTGAGTACTCAACCTAGGGTCTTCATCCTGATCGAAAAACAATACAATTCTATCCATGTGAATAAATATTTTGATGTTGAACATGGTAGAAAACGCTTGATTACTAGTCATTGATGCATATTGTTAACAAGCACAAGATAAATCACCAATGATGTCAATGACTCACAAGGTACCTATATTACATTCCAACGAATGTGAATAATGAACTGAAGTTGAACATCTATGGAATCAATTGATCATGGGTCATTGATGTAAAACCATTGTCGAAAGAGAGGAGGACTATCGTTGAGGCATGAAAGTTCCAAGGTACACTTGTGTTTCTAAGTATAATTCCCATATAATGTTTTGAACTCTATATAAAAATACTTGTCGAAGGAGGGCCTTGATGTATCCCCCATCATCGACACGAAACTATCATAGGATAGTGATATGAGATGGTGGTTTAAATTAATATGGATTGACATAGGAATGGAAAATGTTAATACTGTAGATGGTTGTTCTGAATAAAAATTTCCCTTAAACATTATGAGGCACAAACAAAAGACTTAGAATCTTTGGCTCGTTTGAGAAATGGACCAAAACATAGTGACACTGATTCTTTGGATGATCAATACTCATGGAGTTGGTATGAATTAGAGGCGAGTGAATTTACCAAATGTGAGGCAAGATGAAAACAAGTGCCATGTTCAAGGGAGACAATGAAATATTCCTTAAATGTTTCAAGATACTTGACCCACTTCCTTCAATCTTTTCTCCCATCCAGATAGATGAGTACCTCTTTCTAGTTTAATGAGCTTGAGGATGATTACAGGTGCTTAGCATAACTTACTTTTGGTAAGTTCCTCTTCCTATGTTTAATGAAATAGAAGAAGTAAGGGTTCGTTCTCAGATGGGCCCTTCATTGTATGGTTTTTACAAGTCTAGAGAAGAAAAAATTGGTTGTTTTCCATGTTTAGGTAGCTTGAAAAGAACTTAAAGAAAACTCTGTGGATATTTTTTTTCGTAATTTTAGTCTCCTTGACCCAAAAAAACATAAAATAATGCGAAGGAGAACTCTTATAAACAAATATGGTCAGAGTATTTCTTTTTTGTAGTTAGTCTAACGAGACTGAAAAAGGGTTAAACTATCGCTTGATAGATGCCTCTTCATGTTTTAATGAGCTTGAAAGATGACGAAGTATTCTCAAGGTCCTAAAAAAGTCTTTCTTCCAATATACTTGCATTAACAAGCCATTCTGGGAAAAAAGTGTCAGGGAAACCTTTTAAAAATCAATGGAAGCTGCAAAAAAATCAAATAAGAAAAAATACTAATGTGAAAAAGGATAAGAATTAACTAGTTTTCAAGTGGTTAAAGGGTCTTTTGGTGAAAAAATCTAGTTCATTTAACCTCTTTTTCTCACTTGCCTCTTTCACTTAGAGTTTTTAATAATTTGGAGCAATTTCTTCTGGCATTAATTTCAGGAGTTCCGGGAAATTTTTCATCATTTTGTCTAGACTAGGTTGGTATTATGATCATCCTCTTTTATTTTCATTCTTTCATTGTCTTTTTTATGCATTTTTGAAGAATTTTGGGCCTTGTGGGAACCTCCATGGCACCCTAGAAGATTCATGGTCCCTTAATCTATCCGGGGGAGGGGGGGAGGTTCCAGGATAGATCTTGGCACCCTGGTGCTCTTGCAAAGGGAGTGAAAATGATCTAAAATGTTCTACAGGGGAGCACCAAGTGTAAACCAAAATTTGTTTTTCTTTTTTTAACTCATTAAGAAATCATTTTTTGATTTGGGATATTAACTAATGAATTTTAATGATGTTTGGTAGGTGTTTTATAGTCAAGATGCTGGAGTGGAAAGAAAGAGAGAATGGAAGTGATGATATGGCCACTTTGCATGACCCTCAAACAAGGGAGAAGCTTCAAAATTGTGTCTTTAAAAAAAAATTCAAGATCCAAAACATGAGGAAGGAGGTGCTTCCCCTTGAACACTGGATAGGGTTATGGGATGAAAATGAATAGGTTTTCTAAGTAGGATCTCATTCTATGGATATTTATATCGAGTACATATACTTTATTATAGGGATATCCAAGTGAGTGGCACCCATCATCTTATCTGACCATTAGACTACAACACTGAAAACTAATGATTACCTTGCACAATATTGTAGGCCAATATCCCACAAGGAAAGTGGTAGGATTGTGATTAAGGACATAAGAGAAATTTATTTGTGATCCATCCTATTCAATATTACCAAAATGGTGGGAAGCACCCATCCTCATATAGCTTCCAAATATAAAAAAGGGTATGTGGTCGAATACCTCGAACCAAATATTTTTAACTGGTGTGTAGGGTTCTTGTTGAATGTTAAGGATCAAATTTGGAGATGCAGGACATGAAGGCATACAATTTTTCGATATGGATCATTCTTGTTGTCATTCTTCCTTTAATGAGTTCCTTTTAGGAAAACATATGTATATTTGATAGAGCGTCATGTATCCTAGCCTAGGATGGAGCAGTGGACTAGCCTTTCACCATGGTTAGGGAATGAGTCTTCATCATTTTCTTTCATGGTTGGTTTCTTCACATGGTGGAGGAGATATATTGTGATGGTGGAGGACTACACTTATGCCAAGGTGGATTTCAGAGGTAGTGTGGATTTATTTCTCCCTGAATGGGCACAGTGGGATGCATCATATCAATTCAAATATCTTACCTTGTAAAATGATTTTTCATTTTTTATGATATTTTTTTTTGTGGTACAATGAGGGATCTAAGAATTTTTTTTCATCATGCATAATAAGGGATGGAACATCTGATGTAGGAGAATCACCATAAAATACAAATAAAATGAGTGTGGAGGCATAATTCGACACCTCAATGTGCCAAAATTTCAAATTGACATTAAATAGAAGCAGAGCGGTTGTTGAGATATTTTGGAAATATTGTTTTAAAAATACTTTATTTGTAAAATAGGGTCACTTCTTGAGAATGGTTGGTTGTTTTAAATCATTACACGACTATAAGGTGTTACAGATATGGAGTGTTAGCTCATATCTGTTAATAACTCACATTTATTTTAATAGGACTAAGTAGGTAACCACTAAAACGACGATGGGATATAATTCATATAGGAAAGAGAAGAGATTGAGAAGCCACTCCTTACATAAGTTTTATGTATTGTGTTGTAAGAAAGAATAGAGTGTGAGAATGAAATTGTAGGAGTAAAGAGTAAGAAGTTAGAGGTAGCAGTTAGACATAGAGAGTCTGGAGATAGTGAAGAACTGTGTAACTTATGTAAATACTTCATCAATGAATAGAATAGACATAAATTGATCCAAATGCTTGGATATTGTTCATTTCAATGTGTGTTTGAATTAATGATATGTTATCTCTGTGTTTATTTCATTATTCTTATGTATGTTTTTCATAGTTGAGTATATGGACTTATAAAGTATTAGATAAGTTTGAATTGTTTCTCTTCTAAGAGCTCAGATGTAGGGAGTGCATATTGTCCACAGGGTGTGCGTCAACACAGTCTAGATTTGACTCAGAGAAGCTCAGGAGGGATAATGAGAAACTTAGAATGAGTGTTGCAAGGAGTGAATGGGATCAAGAATCGACTAATTATCGAGAGTTCAGGACTGGGAAGTGCAAGGAGTGTGTAGTAATATTTCTTTTGAAGAAATATCTCAGTATGAACTTTGTCAAAGATTCTAGGATCGCAAGAAGTGTGTCAGAGGTTGAAATCCTCATAGGAATCAATCTCAGAAGAGATAGCGACAAAGATTAAACAAAAAGGGAGGAATTTTTTGAAGGTTTCGAATTGACGGTGGATATCCCTTCGAAGGAAGTCAGGGTCACTGACAACCATTACATATTAAGAAGGTGCGAGGAGGTTAAATCTTGAAGTCCTTCAGAATTCACATATTTGATGTTTTTCGTTTGTGATGGAGTCAAAGCTCCTCTAGCTACAAATCCCGAAGTCCATATGGACCGTAGATCTAGAGGAGGGTGCATGGAAGCAGATCAAAGAGTCCGTGAGGTAAGAGCTCTGGAATATTTGGGTGAAGCAAAGTGAAAAATTCATGAATTCATGAATGACAGAGTAGATATGGACCGTTATATCCAAAAAGACACACGAAGAATATACATGTACTCCGGCAGAAGAGAACTTTCGAGGAAATTGAGAGTAGTGAAGCCAAAACTCCCGAAGCCCGAACTTCTGAACTAAATCTTGACCATTGATCTGAGAGGGAAACATGTTAGCAAGTTGTGGAGTCTGGAAGTGTTTACTTCGAAGGAAAGAGAAAGAACACGAAGGAGTGTTGACGATAAGTCATTTGAAGTCGGAGCCCTGAAATAGATCACAATTGTTGATCAACAAGAGCATGTGGCACTTGATCTGTAACTCTAGGTAAATTTTAACCTGGGGGAAAGGGGTGTTTTGAACACTCAGAACTCCCAAAGTGCGGAGTCCTGAAGTATATCTCAGTCATTGGTTGTGAAAGGAGTGTAGGCCGTAGATCTATTCTGGGGGTGTGTTTGCGAGTCTGGAGCTCGGTGGATTTGGAGTCAGGTGTGTCGAGAACACCTGAAGCCCAAATTTTTGAAGTGAGAGGGGTACGAAGGTTTAAGCCCATGATTTTGATCAGAGTCACGTGGAGGACTCTGCGGGTACCCAAAAACTCCCGAAAAAGGGATTTCTCACATGAGAAGTGGGACTTTAAACTGTGAAGAAAATATAAGAGATTCAATGCAAACCTGTGAGTTGATTAATCTCCCGAAATCGATTGATCCTAGATCGGGATGTCGTGCATCCTCGAGGGAGAGTAGGGGGTCTGTATCAAGTGGTATTAGAGCTTGATTTTGTTTGTAGACAATAGACAAAGGAGATAGAGGAGAAATTTGACAAAATCAAGTGGTATTAAAGCGTGACTTTTCTTGTAGACATCAGGAAAAGGTGAAGAAGTTTTTTTTGATAGAATCAAGTCGGAGAAAGGGAAATCAAAGCAGTGGAATCATGCCACCTAGAAGGCGCAGAGTGAATCTAGAAATGGAAGATGAAATGAGGTGACTCATAATTACATTAGACTCCATGGAAACAACCCAGAGGAGATCACTATATGATGGTGATGTCAGTGAAGCAAAAAGTGAAGAGGTAGAAGAAAAAGAATATGCAGAAGGAGAAGTTGTAGAAGAATGACTTTTAATAGTCATTTCAAGAATATGATCTAGAGAAAAAATAGAAGTCCCAATGTATGAAGGCAATTTGGAAGTTGAAGAAATTTTATATTGGGTATGTGCGATGGATAAATACTTCAATTATGAATAAATTGAAGAAGAAAAGAAAGTGAAGCATGCAATAACTAGGTTGAAAGCTCATGCAATGTTATGGTGGTATGTGTTAGTCTCTAAAGTTGCACTGGACTACTAAAGGGAAAGCTAGGGCATCATCAAGTTATTGCAACGATTTTTATAAATAAGGATGTGTTTTGAGTTTTGAAAGAAGGTGGATCAAGTAAACTGAAAGAGAAATAATAAGGGAAACAAGATAAATGCAGATCAATGAAATACCGTTGGGCATGGAGTCAATTAAACACCCTGTTGATCGAAGGTAATCAAATTGCATATTAGATAAGAATTTTATATGAAAATGGGTAGAATAATAGGGAATAAAAAAAAAGTAGAATACCCATCAAACAAAGATTCTCTTTGCAAAATGGATGAAAAGGTACTTGAAACAAAGCACACAAATAGTAGGCAGTCACTGAAAAATCTTTACTGCTCGAGAATCTATTATCTACGGGAAACCATTGATTCTCAAGGTATGCAATTCATTCAAGTAAGTTGAAATACAGAGTATGAAACAAGGGAAATCACAATCTGATAAAAAATTGTCATAAATCTTCAATGTCAAAAGCGATCACATAATAAAATGCCCTCAGGCTTACAATGGCTCACACAGGTTTTCTACCTCCTCAATTTCCCTCTCGGGACTCCCCTTATCGGGCCTCCCCCCCCCTCCTTTTACATTACAATGTTCTCCCTTATATATCCTCCTAGATCCCACTGATAAGACTGCCTAAATCCATCGAAGAGAAAATTTTAAACAGATCATGGAAAATGGTCAAAATTCTAAAAACAGAGCATATGAAAATCAGATAAGATCGATCCAGATTTTAAAATAACAAGATATTATCTAGTTGGATGAAATGTAGTTGTTAATTTGGGCCAATCCTTTTCCGTATTATTTGTTGGACATTTGGGATCGATGATTCTTTTTCTCTAGAAACTCTTTTACCAAAACTAATATGGACAATATTCAAAGTTGATTCTTCTTTTTCCTGTCCCTGTATGTTGAAAGAAACACTTGAATTCAAGTTGTCTCTAGAAATATGGAACTATTGGATTTGATTCTATCCTTTTGTTGTTCTGTCTGTTTCAAATAAAATAAAGAATCAATTTGACTGATATTCTGGAAGATATGAAGTTAAACACTAATTTGTTGAAGATATGGATTTGTTATTAATCTTCCACCACCTGTGCATTTTCTATATTTATCCCTTAGATTGCTAGAAATAATTTAAATTCTGATCTCTTTCCTTGAAATTGGGGACATTTCTATTCTTTACTCCCTCGTTAGTTAATTTTGATACCTAAAAAAGTGGAAATAATT
Source organism: Picea engelmannii (assembly GCA_009831015.1). Classification (NCBI taxonomy): domain Eukaryota; kingdom Viridiplantae; phylum Streptophyta; class Pinopsida; order Pinales; family Pinaceae; genus Picea; species Picea engelmannii. Next base: position 166,017 of record ML792324.1, on the reverse strand, counting down.
TCTAAAATGGTGAATCTGGTTACTTTCAAATTTGGAACAACAATTAAATGCACCACATCTTGGAAACGTTTTCTTAGATTGACCCCTGAGATCATGTAGCTACCAAAATCTAGTGTTGATAAGCATTGAATATTTTCAATCAAAATATTGATCAAGTGTCTAGGAAATGATACATAAGCAATCTTCAAGAATAAATTCACACAAGGATTTAAATTCTCCCTCCTACGCTTTGGCTGTGTAACTCCCATAGCCACTTTACTCTTGTTTTATGATAATCAAAGAGACTGTCAAATATTCTAGTAGGAATTTTCAATCTTCGTTAACAATCATCCATGTCAATCCTAATTTCACATCACATATTGCACGATTATTTTGGACAAAATGGATAGTAGCTTGTACAATTTTCTCCTCAGAAAGGGTATCTGCACTTTCTCTAGTAAGAAAATAAAATTCCTCATCCTAAGTTGGTTGTTTTTAAATTCAAGTCGCCATTCCTGAAAACCTTGAAGTAGATCAATTTTGATGTCACTAAGTGTTTCATTTTTTCTATCGACTGTCCAATCCCTCTAACACTTAAGAAACCTTCATCATTATAATTACAAGCAGCTTCATTGCTCTAAGAGTGGTCAACAACTCTCTATGAGTGTAAACCCACCCAACTCTTAAAATAACCCTTTGTAAAGATGCAACTTTTCTCGGTCCAATGCTTGATACAAATTGGAATGGGGAAAACATCTCGAGACATGTCTGCTTGCTATGCATGCACTTGGCGCTCCTAAAAAAGATAAATATTAACTCCGATTATTTCTTTCCCACAATTTTTTATTATGATAACCACCATCATTTTTTTGAACACCTGCACAATTTTCTCATGATTTTGATTTGGTGCAAATTTTCCATATGGCTAATGCTACTTTCTCATATTGTGCATTGGTAGCTGCAATACACATGTATATATTTTAAAATCTTTTAGACATTATCTCACACAACATAAATATAAACGTTATCTCCATAAACCAATGCACACAACAAAAGGGTGCCCCCTTGTAGGCTCATCCTCCATATGACTTCACTTGGTATTTATCACTAAGCTTTAGATTGACTTGTGCTATGTTGCTAACTCGTTTGTATGTTGATTGCAGGTACACTAGATTATGGAAATTTGCCTTCGAGCCAAGATTTTTCTGAAATAAACATGAAGACAAACTGACCTTTTGCCAATGTTGACTCTTGGATGTATACAATATTAAGCATAAGCAGTCTATATATGGTGCAAAAACAAATCTGGTGAAGAATTTAAGGATTTTTGTAAGAAATGATATGATGTTTTATGATGGCGCTGCGAGAATAACACTTTTCTAGTAGCATTCTTGTATCTGACACATGTTCCACTGGAACATAGCACCAAATTAAAGATTATTTTCTCTTGTAGATTAGAGTACTAACACTGGCTCAAGAACAAGAAGACCACTATGCCTTTTCCTCTGTGCATCCATGAAATGAAAGATGCAAACTTTTGTCTCTGAAAACATCCAAATTTATTCTATGCCTAGTCCATTGGGCTTGTGGAGTCATTCAGACTGTCACCAGATCTCTGCAATCTTTATTCAAATTTTGAACACAAACTACTGAAAAAAAAATTACTGCTGCAAACTAACAAACTGAAAAGAATCTTCATACTCACATGGTGAGCTTATTCTTCTATCTTATTGATGTGAAATCATGCTTCCAATGAAGCCATGATAGCATCAAACCAATTACAAAATTTATTTACATGCAAATAGAACTCAAATAAGAATTCATTACGGGTAACAAAATTCTAACTTGTAACCCATACTTACAAGCACTATCTTCTTTGATTCGAAACTTTACAAGGACAAAAAATTATGAGAAGCATGACTCCATATAAATGGCTACTGGATCATAGAAGGAAGAAGTAGATTGATAACCAAACATGGTTTCTTTTTCTTGTTGCTCGATGTTTTCTTTGTCAAATTTTGATGCATGGTTTCCATATACTGATTTCGACTGTTCATGAATAACAGACATAATGTTTTCATAAATCTATTGATTAGATTCTGCCACCATAAAGATATCAGGTTGTTGATAACTTTCCTCAATTTCATTATGTTTATGAGAGTCATCAACAACAATATACTAAGGAAACACTTGTTCCTTATACTCATCATAAACAAACACTTTTTCATTCAAATCAAAGACTGCAGGTGCATAAGAGACAAGGTCAAATGCAACTACAACTATACAATCCTTATAACCATCATCAATTGTATCTTTAAAATCTTCCTCAACAACATGATTTTCATTCTTGCAACCAAAGGAAAAATCTTCTTTCTGTTGAATATACTTCTCAAATATAACACAACATTTTTCAAAAAGTCTTTCAGCTGATTTTTTTTTTTTATAAAATATATTGAAAGAATCATGAAAACTTTCCAATGAGTTAATACTTGAAGTTGGAAGAGATCTTCACCAATCAAGGGCTGCTCCCTTCAATGATTATCTGAAAAGTTTGATCTAGACATCCTCATGCACAATCTGACATTCATGAACAAACTCATGAAAATCCAGCAGATGCTCAGCCGAAACGTCTCAATATTCTCCTTTAAATGTAGGAAGAGTACCTTCCCATTCACCACTGCTAAGCATTGGGTTTGGAAAACCAACTACATTTGAGAAATCACAAAAGGAAAACCTTTGAGCCAAAATGGCTTCCATACTTGGATCCCTAGTGGAGTCACTGATTAATCGTTAAACAATGGAGTCAACAAGGTGAAAGATATATAGTCAAACATAGTTTCTCTTCCTTTTCACCATCAAGAAGTGGATTCGATCATTATCGTTCTCCCAGGGGAGATTTATTCCCTGCTTCGTCCTTGACAACGACGCCAAAAGATGTTAGTCCCTAAAGATGCACTGGGCTTCTAAAGAGAAAACTAGGTCATCATCAAGTTATTGCAATAATTTTTATAAATAAGGATGTTTTTTGGGTTTTGAAATAAGTTGGATCAGGTAAATTGAAAGAGAAATAATAAGGGAAACAAGCTAAACACATATCAATGAAATACCATTGGGCATGGAGTCAAGTAAACACCCTGTTGATTGAAGGTAATCAAATTTCATATCAGATAAGAAGTTTATATGAAAATGGATAGAAGAATAGGGAATAAACAAAAAGTAGAATACCCATCAAACACATATTCTCTTTGCAAAATGGATGAAAAGGTACTTGAAACAAAACACACAAATAGTACGTAGTCACATCCAAATATTTACTGCTCGAGAATCTATTATCCATGGGTAGCCATTGATTCTCAAGGTCTGCAATTAGTTCAAGTAAGATTAAATACATAGTATGAAACAAGGGAAATCACAATATGATAAAACAATTGTCATAAATCTTCAATGTTAGAAGCGATCACATAATAAAATGCCCTCGGGCTTACAATGTATCACACAGGTTTTCTACCTCCTCAATTTGCCTCTCAGGCCTCCCCTTCTCGAGACTTCCCCCCCCTCCTTTTAAATTGCAATGTTCTCCCTTATATATCCTCCTAGATTCCATTGATAAGACTGCCTAAATCCCTCAAAGAGATAATTTTAAATAGATCATGGAATCTGGTCAAAATTCTAAAAACAGAGCATATGAAAATCAATTAAGATCGAGCTAGATTTTAAAATAACAAGATATCATATATTTGGATGAAATATCATTGTTAATTTGGGCCAATACTTTTCCATATTCTTTGTTGTACATTTGGAATCAATGATTCCCTTTCTCTAGAAAATCTTTGACAAAAACTAATATGGACAATCTTCAAAGTTGATCCTTCTTTTTCCTGTCCCTGTATCCTAAAAGAAACACTTGAACTCGAGTTGTCTCTAGAAATCTAGAACTATTGGATTTGATTCGAGCCTTTTGTTTATCCGTCTCTTTTAAATAGAAGCAGGAAACAAATTGACATTATATTCTAGAAGATATGAATTTAAACACTAATTTGCTGAAGATATGGATTTTCTATTAGTTTTCCACCACCTGTGCATTTGTTATCTTTATGCCTCGGATTGCTAGAAATAATATAAATTCTGATCTCTTTCCTTGAAATTAAGGATATTGTTGTTCTTTACTCCCTTGTCAGTTAATTTTGATACCCAAAAAAGTGGAAATAATCTCTAAAAATGTGAATCTGGTTACTTTAAAATTTGGAACAACAATTAAATGCTCTACATCTTGGAAACACTGCCTTAGATTGACCCTTGAGATCCTGTAGCTACCAAAATCTAGTGTTGATAAGCATTGAATCGTTTCAATAAAAATATCGATCAAGTGCCCAGGAAATGATACATAAGTAATCTTCAAGAAGAAATTCACACAAGGATTTAAATTCTCCTTCCTGTGCTCTAGATGTGTAACTCCCATAGCCACTTTACTCTTGTTTTCTGATAATCAAAGAGACTTTCAAAGATTCTAGAAGGAATTTTCAATCTTCCTTAACAATCATCCCTATCAAGCCTAATTTTAGATCACATATTACGCAATTATTTTGGACAAAACAAACAAATGCTTGTAAAATTTTCCCCTCAGAAAGGCTATCTTCACTTTCTCCAGTAAGCAAGTAAAATTCCTCATCTTGAGTTGGTTGTTTTTAAATTCAGGTCACCATTCTTGAAAACCTTGAAGTAGCTCAATTTTGATGTCACTAAGGGTTTCATTTTTTCCATCTCCTGTCCAATACCTCTAACCCTTAAGAAACCTCCAACATTATAAATACAAGCCACTTCATTGCTCTAAGGGTGGTCAACAACTCTCTACGAGTGTAAACCCACCCATCTCTTAAAATAACCCTCTGTAAAGATGCATCTTTTATCGGTCCAAGGCCTGATACAAATTGGAATGGGGAAAACATCTTGAGACATCTCTACTTGCTATGCATGCACTTGGCACTCCTAGAGAAGCTAAATATTAACTATGATTATTTCTTTCCCACAATATTTGTATTATGATAACCGCCATCAGTTTTTTGAACATCTCCACAATTTGCTCATGATTTTGATTTAGTGCAAATTTTTCATATGGCTAATGCTACTTTCTCATATTGTGCGTTGGCAGCTGCAATAAACATATATATCTTTTAAAATATTTTGGACATTATCTCACACAACATAAATATAAACGTTATCTCCATAAATCAATGCACACAACAAAAGGGTGCCCCCTTGTAGGTTCGTACTCCACATGACTTCACTTGGTATTTAGCACTAAGATTTAGATTGACTTGTGCTATGTTGCTAACTCGTTTGTATGTTGATTGCAGGTACACTCAATTTTGGAAATTTTCCTTCGAGCCAATATTTAAATTCAATAAACATGAAGACAAACTGATCATTTTCCAATGTTGACTCTTGGATGTATACAAATTAAACATAATCAGTCTATATATGGCATGAAAACAAATCTGGTGAAGAATTTAAGGATTGTTTTAAGAAATAATATGATGTTTTATGATGGTGGTGCCATAGTAAGACTTTTCCAGTAGCGTTCCTATATCCGACACATGTGTCACTGGAACATAGCACAAAATTAAAGATTATTTTCTCTTGTAGATCAGAGTACTAACAGTGTGAACTACAAGTTGATCGCAGAGGCAAAGGTAAGCAAAAAATCAAAAGTTGGGACAGGATGGTAGCTAAGTTGAAGAAAATTTGGTCAAAAGACAAAGCCAGCGAAACAGGGGAGGAATTCCAAGCAGAGGCAAGGGAAACACCCAAGAGAAGTTACATAATCTGAAGCAAGAGGATGGAAAGCATCATAATCACCTTAAAAAAAGGGGGAATTTCTAAGGAAGGATAGCACGAAGGAATAAATATTTTCCTCGAGGAAGATGAAGAGGGAGAGGAGGTGAACTCAAATGTTGCACCTATGGAAATATAGGATACAAGTCTTGGGAATGCCCTGAGAGAAATAAATCAGGGGGAGGAGAAGCACACATTTTTGAAGCTCAGAAGGATGTGGAAGCAGAAGCAACAAAAGGAGGAAGGAACCTTATGATGAGGAATGTTCTTCTAAATCCAGAGAAGGAGGCAGAAGAACCAGTTCAACGAATGAATTTGTTCAAGAATGCTTGCAAAACAAAGGACGAAGTTTGCAATATTATTATAGACAGTGGGAGCAATGATAATCTAGTATCCATAGATATGGTGGAGAAACTGGAGCTGGAGACAAATGCACACCCAAACCTATACAAGGTATTCTGGTTACAGAAAGGACATCAAGTAATGATAAGTCAATGATGCAAAGTTGAATTTAAAATAGGAGGCTATAAAGATGATATTTTATGTGATGTAATTCCTATGTATGTTTGTCATATTTTGTTGGGGAGACCATGCCAATTTGATAGAAATGTCATTCATGATGGGAGGAAAAATATTTACACCCTAGAGAATAATGGTAGAACACACATGTTGCTGCCAATAGAAGACAAGGAACCAAAGAAGGAGGCGAGTTCAAGTATACTTCTCATGAGTGGGAAGGAACTCTTGAATGAGGTCCAGAAGGAACAAGAGATGTATTTTGTTGTATTGAGGAAGCCAAGGGTTATCCTTACAACTACTTCTATGGATGATTTACTTAAAGAAATCCAAGATCTGTTAGAGAATTTTGCTGACATAGTAGTGGATGAGTTACGTCACTCATTGCCACCCATTAAGAGTATCAACCATCACATTGACCTTATTCCAGGAGCCAATTTGCCAAACAAAGAAGCATAGAGTTTGACACCTATACATAATGAAGAAGTCAATAATCAAGTACAAGAGTTGTTGGATAAAGGTTTGGTCAGGGAAAGTCCAAGCCCATGTGCAGTACCAACTGTGTTGAGTCCAAAGAAGGATGGAGGATGGAGAATGTGTAGAGATTCTCGAGCCATCAACAATATCACCATCAAGTATAGATTCCATTTTCCAAGAATGGATGATTTGATGGATGGCTTGTGGATCAAGCTATTTTTCAAAAATAGACTTTAAGAGTGGATATCATTAGATAAGAATGAGAGAGGGAGATGAATGGAAGACATCATTCAAGATGAATAAAGGTTTGTTTGAATGGTTAGTCATGTTGTTTGGGTTGAAAAATTACCCAAGCACATTTATGAGGTTGATGAATGAAGTACTGAAAGACTTCATATGTAAATTTGTGATTGTATATTTGGATGACATACTAATGTTTAGTAAAACAGAGGAAGAGCATTTAAAACACTTGACATTAGTGATGAGGAGATTGCAACAATAAAAGTTGTATATAAACTTGAAGAAAAGGTCTTTTATGAAGACATAACTCATATACTTAGGTTTTGTGATATCTTAAAATGAATTGAAGATGGATCCAGAGAAGGTGAGAGAAATCAAAGAATGGCCTTCACCAAGGAGCATATTTGAGGTAAGAAGTTTTCATGGGTTAGCAAGTTTTTACAACAAATTTATCAAAAATTTCAGTGGTATATGTATGCCCATACTAGATACTGTGAAGAAGAAACAAAAGTATTTTAATTGTACAGAAGAGGATGAGAAAAGATTTAGAGTGTTGAAGGAGAATATCACATGACAACCAATTATGGTCTTACCAAATTTTGGGAAAACATTTCAGGTAAGATGTGATGCGAGTGGAGTAGCTATTGGAGCAGTCTTGAGTCAAGATAATATGACAGTTTCTTATTTCAGTGAGAAACTAAATGGCACCAAGAAAAAGTGTCCCACATATGAAAAAGAGTTTTATGCACTGATTCAAGCTTTGAAGAAGTGAAGGCACTATCTAATTCCAAAGGAGTTTGTCTTGTATAGTGATAATCAAGATTTACAATTTATTACTAGGTAAGAAAATTTGAATCAGAGACATGCCAAGTGGGTAGAATTCATGAAAAATTTCACTTTTTTCATTAAACATATTTTTGGAAGTTCTAACAAAGTCGCAGATGCTTTGAGCAGGAGGAGATTGATTATAAATGAATTCCAAGTGAAGACCTTAGGGTTTGAACACCTTAAGGAGATGTACCAAGAACATCCATATTTTAAGGAGGCTTATGAGGCATGTGAGAATCCTTTGTTGGGGGATGGAATCCCATGGACAAAATATTTAATCCAGGATGGATTACTTTTCAATGGAATCCAACTGCGCATACCAAAATGCTCGATGAGAGATAATCTGTTGGAAGAAAAACATAGTGGAGGTCTAGCCAAACATTTTGGCCATGAAAAGACATTTGCATGGCTGAAAAGTTCATACTATTGGCCAGGTATGAGGGAATACATGAATAAATTTGTAGACAGATGCAATATTTGTCAGCATGCAAAAGGAAAGAAGAAGAACAATGGTTTGTATCAACCATTGCATATTCTAGAAAGGCCTTGAGATGCAATTAGTATGTATTTTGTATTGGGATTACCTAGAACCTGGAAGGGAAGTGATTCCATATTTGTTGTAGTAGAGATATTTTCCAAGATGGAAAATTTCATACCATGTCAGAAAACAAGCGATGCTACACACATAGCAAATTTTTTTTTCCAGGGAAGTTGTGAGACTACATGGGTTTCCTAGAAGCATAGTCTCAGACAGAGACACAAATTTTGTAGGACACTTTTTGAGAACTCTATGGAAGAGGCTCGGGACAAACTTGTCCTTCAGTTCAACATATCACCCTAAAATGGATGGACAAATTGAACAGCTGACCATAAGTTTGGGAAATTTATTAAGGAGTTTAGTCACTGAGAAAGGTCGTCAGTGGGATCAGATTTTGTAAGGTTCTACTCAACAGAGCCTTATAAAACAAAAAAAAATATTTTAAAGAAATGCTATCCTAACATTTTCATAACTTCATAACCAGCATATAACCAATAACAAGCATATAACCATTCAACTTAAATAAAATTGATGAAAAGATCACAATAAGCTTATGAACAACCACATAACACTACATATTCCTTAAATACATCAAACAAATACATAAATTAAAATACCTCCATATGATGCTAAATCCCCAATCTCTGTTTGTCCAAGTTGAAGCTGAAACTGTGCTAAACTCTACCCAAAACTGACTAACCACCCAGCCAGATAGGAGTAGCTTGTTTGGCTCCCTAGTTCCAGGATACTGTAAGGAATCCTTGCCCCCGTGCCCCAAATCCCCAACAACCCGGTGCCCCCTGCAATGATTCACAAAAACCCCCAAAACCAAACTGCCAAACCAAAAAATGCTTCCTCCGCCAAAAAATCATGCCCCTCTCCCATCGGACTCCTCCCATAATATCTCCCCCGATCCATCGACTCCCTATCCTCCATTAATTACCTTATCCTCCCATTATTACCCTATCCCATGCCTTTATTACCTTATCATTCATTTATTGCTTCATTCCCCCCCTGCATACGTAAAGTCTTATTATTAATAATTTAAAGTTATTAAGCTCCTTTAATTTATTACTCAAATCTTTAATGAGTCAATTAATTAATTAATCAAACATCAACAGATATGAACAATTAATTAATAATTAATTAATTAATTAATATTATTAAGAAATAATTACTATTTAACTAAAACATATTAGGACAGTTAGATTATCTAATTAATTATACTTAATAAACCCTATGCACTATTTAACTAGGGTTGTTACATACACCCACCCTTCAGGAAACTTTGTCCCGAAGTTAAGGTATCTCATGGTACAAAGGAAAAGAAACATGGTTCACACATTCATAACAATTAACCGACACTATTAGTAAGTAAGCCAAGAAAACTCATACATACTAATGTACATGTACAAGAAATGCATGTGTAGCTAGTACATACAAGTCTCATGCATGTACTAATAATCAATAACTATCACCCTTATAGTAATTTATGTATGCATCCAATCCAATC
>ML792324.1:74833-156081 GCA_009831015.1 Picea engelmannii | reverse complement strand
TTTTATAAAAGACAATAAACCAATCAAATGTTTGCGAAATCCTTTAATTACAATTATCTAGTTCAACAATTTTATTTAGACAACTGTGGTTTAGTTACGTAATTATGAATATTCATATATACACATTTTCTTTTTAGAAGGGAAAAACAATAAATTCCACCATCAAAAAAATCTCCATACTTTCTCAACTATTTCTACTCATCCTTCCTCCCTAACTTACTTCCATATTCATTCCTATCCTTCCTCTGCTGGGCTATCTTGGAGAATCAACTATATTGACCTAACTCCAAATGGAACCCGTAAGCGGAAGTGTCACTCTCTTGACCAAACTTCCCCAGCAGGCAACTAACAGTCATCGTCACATGTCTAGGGGAGCGTGAGCTAACACCATCCTCCCATGACTTCAGGTTTCGAAGGATACATGGTGGGAAATGCCTCCACCCCTCCTAATCTTAACTAGGGTTCACACCCTACAATGGAATATACAATGGCACCATGTTTCTGGGAGTTTTTTCATCGTTTATTCGGTTTTGGGCAGTCTCATCACTTGAAATCCTGCACTGGTCCAAATATCATAGCAATGCATCCAAACCAATATAATTTCACATACAAATATTCATACCATTATGTTTCTCGGCTAGTGGTCATGATATCCACTTTCATCATCATTATCCCTTGGCTATTTCATAGCCCATAACCTGCAGATTAGTCTATAACACAAACTCATACATTTCTATGCATTATCATCATGTAATTGCATACAATAATCATTTCAATTCAGTATCCTTGTACCAACAACTTAACATCAAAGTTTTCAAGTTAGAAATAGATCTCATAATATCCCATAATTCAAGTTCGACACCCATTCATAAAATTATCATTTACCAAATAGATTGCATCATATCCAACATCATTCTAATAGCATTTAAATCTTCACAGGATTCACATTCACTCAATATGTCGCATCATATCCATCATCATCAATAACACTTAAACATTCATAAAATTTACATTCACATAGTAGATCTCATTATATCCATCATCATCAATAACATTTAAACATTCATAAAATTTACATTCTCACCATATATCGCATCACATCCATCATTATTCAAATACATATAACATTCATAAAGGTTCATACGTCTTAAAAGTTTAAGTGTATCATTTAATAGTTTCACTATGAATAGAAAATAAAAGTGTAGGCCTCAGGTAATCCCGACTGTCTAATTCAAAAGGTGGTGTTACATACACCCCACCTTCGAGAAATATATTCTCGAGGTGGTAAAAAAAGTGAAGGATAGTCTCGTTGTAGTGTCTCGACATCTTCCCAAGTAGCAGATCCTGGACTATACTTGTCCCATTGGACCTTAACTTGGTCTACCAGATGGTTCCTGAGCTACCGAACTCTACGATCCAATATGCATAATGGTTCTACCATGAGGGTTCCCACGTCTGATACCTGCAATTCCTTCCAATTTAGTTTATGTCATTCATCAGCAACATAATGACATAAAACAGATACATGAAAAACATTATGAGTTTTATGCAAGTGGGGTGGCAGTATGAGATGATAGGCAATGGGTCCAATTTTCTCTTGGATTCTGAACGGTCCTATAAATCGAGGTGACAAATTTTTCCCCTTCCCGAACCGTATGGTACTCTTATTAGGCCTGATACGAATGAAAACCTGGTCTCCCACTTCATAACTTCGGTCAATCCTGTGTGCATCTGCATAACTTTTCTGCCTATCCTGTGCTTCCTTTAGTCTCTGCCTAATCTGAATCACCTGTTCCTCCATCTCTTGAATCAATTCTGGCTGAACTGTTACTCGGTCTTCTAGTCTATCCCAAATCAATGGAATTCTACATGGCCTTCCATACAGAGGTTCATAGGGTGGCATTCTGATGGAGCTATGAAAACTGTTATTGTAGGCAAACTCTACCAAAGGTAGGTACTTCTCCCACTGGTTTTGATTATCCATGACATACATCCTGAGCATGTCTTCCATGACTTGATTTACTCTCTCAGTTTTCCCATATGTTTCAGGATGATAAGCTGTGCTTAAATTCAACTGAGTCCCCAATGTTGATTGTAAACTTGTCCAAAACCTAGAAGTGAATATGGAGTCCCTATCTGAAATGATCTTCTTAGGTATCCCGTGAAAACAAATAACCTCACTTACAAACACACGTGCCACATCAGTGACATCATAAGTGTCTCTAACCAGAATAAAATGAGAAATCTTGGTTAACTTATCAACTATCACAAGAATGGCATTGTGTCTATGAGATGCGAGTGGCAAACCCACAACAAAATCCATAGAAATGACTTCCCAATTGGACATAGGAACATCATGTGGTTGTAGGAGGCATGCCGGGTGATGGTGGTCGGCTTTCACTTGTTGACACTCTAGGCACTTGGCGATGAAATGGACTACATCATGCTTCATGACTACCCAGAAGAAAATCTTCCTCATGTCTGCATGCATCTTCTTCACACCCGGATGTGCACAATAAAGTGCTCTATGGGCTTCCTTCAGTATGATGCTTTGAATATCCCTTGCTTCAGGGATGTACATCCTTCCTCAATATCTTAACAGTCTGTCTGCTTCCAAATATATCCTTCATACTTTGGATCTACTTTCCTTCCACTCTGGAGGTTTGAAGTAACCTCTAAATACAAACTGTCTCCTTGGAGTTGCGTCAACACATGTTCCCTCAGATTGATCTTTAAAGGTACCAAGGAGAAGACACGTGGTCTCCTACTCAAGGAATCTGCGACCACATTTTCCTTCCCCTTGATGTATGAAATACCAAAATCATACTCACTCAAAAACTCACTCCATCGCCTTTGCCTGGCATTTAGATCTCTTTGAGTGAAGAGATGTTTTAAACTTTGATGGTCTGTTTTGAGATCAAAGTTTCTCCCCACAAGATAGTGCCTCCAAAGTTTCATAGCTAGCATTAAAACTACCAACTCTAAATCATGAGTCGCGTATATCTCTTCGTGTTTCTTAAAATTTATTGATGCATAAGCTATCACTCCTCCATCCTGCATTAGCACGACCCCCAACCCTTGCTTTGAGGCATTTGTGCAGACTGTGAAGTCCTTTTCCATATCCAACACTCGTAGAATTGGCACACTAGTTAGTAACCTCTTAAGATCGATGAATGCACTATCACATTCTTTCATCCATTCATACCTGACCGCCTTGTGCTGCAAAGTGGTGATGGATTTCGCTATTTTTGAGAATCCTTCTACAAATCTCCAGTAATAACCTGCTATCCCCATGAAGCTTCTTACCTCATGGGCATTTTTCGGCACTGGCCACTCCATAATGGCCTTTACCTTTTCTGGGTCCATAGAGATTCCTTCACCAGAAATGATATGACCTAAATAGTGGAGCTCTTTATGGAAGAAGGAACATTTTGACAACTTCCCATACAATTTGTTCTCTCTAAGGTAGAACAACACTACTCGTAAGTGTTCCTCATGTTCTCTTTCGTTCTTGGAATAGATGAGGATGTCATCTAGAAAGACTTGTACAAAACGGTCTAGGTACTTCCAGAATACGCCGTTCATGAGGCTCATGAATACTGCTAGTGCATTGGTCAATCCGAAAGGTACTATGACAAAATCGTAATGTCCAAACTGAGTTCAAAAGGTAGTTTTTGGGATGTCACCTTCTTTAATCCTTAACTGATGATACCCGGATCACAAATCAATATTTGAGAATACCACTGCTCCTTTCATATGATCGAAGAGGTCATCTATTCGCAGCATTGGGTACCTATTTTTCACTGTAGCACAATTCAAGTCCCTGTAATCTATACATATTCGTAAGGAACCATCCTTCTTCTTTACAAAAATTACTGGTGCACCCTAAGGTGAAACACTGGACCTTATTATCCCTAAGTCCAGTAACTCTTTCAACTGCATTTGCAATTCACAAAGTTTCGGCACTCTCATATGATATGGAGTCTTGGAAATTGGTTCTGCACCAGGTTTTAGCTCAATAGTAAAATCAAGCTCCCTCTCAAGAGGTAACCCTGGTAACTCATTCAGAAAAACATCCTTAAATTATGACAATACCGAGTACTGATCTAATGAGGGTCCCTTCCTTTCATTCACTGCTTCCACTACATATAGTCGACACCCTTTCCTCAAGCATCGCTTAAAATTCATAGTTGAGATAAAGCGTAATGACACCTTTCTCCGTACACCCTGTATCTCCACTGGCCTTCCTTTGTCGTCTAAATAGAGCACCCTTTTTGCAAAACAATATACCAAAGCTCGATGAGCTTCTAACCAATCCATTCCAATGATTAGGTCATATGCCCCGAGAGCAGTGACGTATACCTTCAACCTAGTAGTACACACTCCCAGGTCTACTATACAATTATCAACACCAGGTCCTACCGCTTGTTTTTCCTTTGAAGCCATCTCAACTTGTTTAAAGTCATCATGCTTGTAGGCTACCAACCCACTCTTTTCTAATTCAAATGGTGAAATGAAACTATCTGTAGCACCATAATCAAATAAAATCTTAACGTTGATATGATTTAGCATACTTGACGACTCCACCACCATGGATTGATGTTCGGCATGGTGATTATTAACCGCTGCGTAAATATGGTGGCTGCTACTTGCTCTTCCCATTGGGGCCTTTCCTTCTCTATGCACGAATCCTGATCGTAACTGTGGGAAGTCACGCTGGCAATGGGTTCCTCCACATCCCCAATAGGTAACACGGGATTAAACCTATGCATTGTTCTGTGACTGCCTCTGAAACAAGTTCCTTCCCCTGGAACCCCTGCCCCTACTAGTTGTTCCCTAAGATGGCCATGGACCTGCCTGCGTCGTTGGTGATGAAAAAGATGCTACGTTCGCTGCCATTGAAATCCATACGGCTACTATCCTTGGTGCAACTTTGTTACCATATGGAGGTGGCCTTGAGCCCCCTCCCCTGGGAAATGTCCTAGGGGCCTTCCCCACGAATCCCAGACGATGTGAAAAGGAAGGTCTCGTACCTCCAGTTAAGTTCATGTGTTCCTCCGCATAACACGCATTTTCCACAGCTTCCGCTACTGAAGATGGTTTCCACATCCATACCATAGCCCTTATCTTCGGGTTTATCCCATAGACGAAGCGTTCTGCTTATCGTTGGTCATTATTCATATATGAAACATACTTGACCAATTCCATAAACCTGATCTCATATTCCTCTACGGTTTTGTTTCCTTGTACTAGTGCATGGAATGCTCCTACCTGTTGTTCCTCATAGTAAGCTGGAAGATATTTCCTTCAGAACATCTCCTCAAAAGGTTCCCAAGATACTCTATCTGGGGTAAGATGCAGTTGTCTTTCTAGGTTGCCCCACCAGTTCAAGGCACTGTCCCTCAACTAAAAAATTGTTATCTTCACTTTTGAGGTGGATGCATAGTGCCTTAAGGAAAAACATCTTGTCATGCCTTCTAACCATGCTTCCGCGTGTTCATTGGCGCGACCCCTAGAAAACTAGGGAGTTTGATCTTATGCAATTATCGAGTGATTTCTTCGAGCATAGGTCCTCCCCCTGAATCCCTTGACACTTCTGGATTACTCGTTCTAGATGGTGGGGGTTCCACTTCGACCTCTGCTGTTTGTCGCCCCTTTAAAGTCTCATTTATGGCCTCCAAAGAGCGTAGTATGAGAGCTAGTTCCGGCGACGGTGGTGGCAGCGCTGGCGGTGTTGGAGGTGCCTACGATGATGCTCCCTTGCCTTGATTCCCTCGAGTCCTAACCATCCTGTATGATTTAACCTGCATCAACCAAAGTTGTCAGGGTGAGTTCAAGGACGTTTCAAATTTGCGCTACTTAAACTAGAAAACAGGGTTAGGCATAAGTTTTTCTTTACTTGTCTGTAAAGAGACGTTACTCTCTTTAGGGGATTGGATAGGTTAGGGATAAAGAATCTAAGCTTGATTTCTTCACCTAAGAAAACTATTGACTCCTCTCGTCTCGTAGCTATGCTAGATTTGCACCATACTCACCAATTCCTCTAGCTTACTTTCCTAGCGCGCATGAAACCCCCTCCCGCTTACCTTGGTCTAAGCCCCTAAACCTTTCATCTAAAACTAATTAATGTGATTTTCAACCTAAAGTTAATTAATTATTAGGAGCTTAAATCTAAAATAAACTTTAACCCTAATTCCAATCGTCTT
The DNA here is from genome assembly GCA_009831015.1 of Picea engelmannii. Lineage (NCBI taxonomy): Eukaryota > Viridiplantae > Streptophyta > Pinopsida > Pinales > Pinaceae > Picea > Picea engelmannii. The sequence goes on along the minus strand of ML792324.1, from coordinate 149,875 downwards.
AAACAACTCGTTCATTTAATCCCTTAAATTAATATTATTATTAATTTATTTATTAAGTACCTAATTAATTATTAGTTTAACTTAAATTATTCACATTTATTAACCACCTTTGGTTAATCTTATTAACTTATAGTTAATTATTCATTCTAGTTTATTAATCCTTAAAATCATTAATAATCTTAATTAATTGAATTAGTTAAATTAATTAATTATTATTTAAACTTTACACTAAAATAAAAATTTAACGAACGCACACAAAAATAATAATAATAAAAAAAGGTATATATTAAAATTTTAATAATAATAAAAAATCAAAATAATTTAAAAATAAGTTCGGGCATGCATGGATTCCACGTGCACGCCTTGCTTCCTCCAGTGCTCCCCTATATAAACCCTAACCTTTAATGTCGTAACCCTAATTCCTCTTTTCCTCATCGTTTCTTCTTGTGAGGCCTCTGGTTACCCGGTCGGCCGCCATGGCCTTCTCTCATGGCTTCTCTTGATTCTCTTTTTACTTAGTGCCCATGGAAGACTGTCCGAGGCCTATTTTTTTTTAGCATGTAAAGTTCCTTTGTCTATGTAGTGGGTTGCTAACATATTTTGCCTGACCAACTTAATTTAGATGAAAAATATGTGCAATGGGTTGTTAACATCTTTTGCCCGGCCGACTTAATTTAGATGAAAAATCCAGGGTATATAAGAATATAAATACTTAGGGTTTCTCGATTGTTTTCTGTGGCATTATAAACTGCAGTAGGAGCCTGAAAACTATTTTGATTTATCAAGAGAATTCAATGCCAAGAAGCAGGCATTTCAGTTAATTGGCTATAGGCGATCAGTAGAAAGTGGCCCTTATTTTTCTTTGGTTTAGTATTTGAATTTTGTGGCTTGAATTTTGGTTCGGATAACCCTAATTCTGGTCTTCCCAGGTGGAAGTTTGTATGGTTGTGCACAGGACTTGGTCCCCTCCCCCATGGTGGCTTATCTTGGCACTTCGCCATTGGCTTGTATATTGTGTGGACTTCGTGCTTAGTGTGGGACCTCCTCGTGGCTTAGTGTGGGAACTTGTGCACAGGATCTTTATGTGTTCTTTGGCATTGCTTGTTAAACCGGCTCGGAGTTAGGCCTATGGGCTATTTTTCTTTTGCTAAAGAATGTTCACGTTTGCACAAGAATGTGAATTATGTGTTGACCTGTGTGATTCGGCGCTTGGGCACTCTTTGCTGGCCTACATGTTGTTTTCTAAACCATGATGGTATGTGGTATGTGCAGGTGGTGCATGGAGCTTGGAGCTTGTGGCTTGGCGGGTGTGCTAGGCACTGTTTTGGCGTGTTGAGCATTGGACGCGTACCGAACTTGTGTGGCATGGTCTCTTGATATTGGTGTTGGGTGCTGTTCACTATTTTTTTTTTACATTTGGATTGTAAGAGTCGAAATTTTACAAAATGCCACCAACTAGTTTCTCCCTACTTCATAACAAAATCAGTATTTTATTATTTTCATTTCCGAAAGGAAATGTCACTACTAGTGTTGCACTCGCTACTCACTCATGACACCTCTTCCTTGTAGTGGGATATAGGATGTGGTGCTGTAATAGTATTCTTACTCTTTGATATAATAAGTGAGGTAAGGCCTGATGGGCTGAATTTAGTGTTGGGCTTTGTGTGGTTTGTGATTGTGGAATTTGGTATATGCATAAACTCGATAGGTTTGTCTTAGGGTTAGAATTGTCACTTACGCACACAATAATTTTTCTTTGTTGCTATTATTGCTATGAAGAAAAATTGTAACTGGTTACACTGTGACAATTGCAAATATGTAAGCAGTTCATCTGGATCTAGCATGCCACATTGCAAATGTAAGTGCCCAATAAACATGGAGTCGCAGTTAATCCCTAAACACAGAAAAAAAAAATCTGATCAAACATCATGGCCAAATTCCTTAAAGTTACGTCTTCTGTCAGAGTAAGTGTTCCAGTATATCATTCCTTCTCTATTATAATTAGTTTATACAACAGTCTTTTGTCTGTTAGTAACAATGGGTCTTTTATTGTAGTAAGTATCCTAATGATATTGACATTGTTTGATCTAATGGGTATCATTGCCATGAATTACAAATGTGTGAGCAGGTTACGTGGATTTCTCAAGCCACATTGAGAATGTAGGTACCCAATAAGCAAAGTCACAGTTGACTCCTAAATGGGAAAATTAACCAAACATCATGGCCAGATTCCCTAAAAGCTATGAATTTTGTAGCATTGTAAGTATTTGAGCATGTCGTTTCTTTTTTCGTAATTTAATTTCTATTATATCCATCTTATCCACTGGCATCTTCACTATACCATGACTTTGGACTTAACTCCCATGACTTGCATATAAGCTATAACTTTTATTTCTACTTTTATAAATCTGTGAGTAAAATTCCTTTTTCTGGCCTTTAGAGGTCGGACGGAGTTCAGAAGAGAGAAGGAGAAGAATTTACCCTATCGACTCCTTCCCTCTAAAATAGGTCCAACAACTTCAACTTTTCCCCTCCAAATTGGGTCCGCCCCACTTGGGCAAAGGGAGATGTGAGGGGAGAGATCTCTTATTTTATTTATTTGCTCAAAAACAATTTCCCATTATTCTTGCAAATCGAGGTAATGTTTCAGAGAACTCCTCTCAGGCAGTAGAAGATCAGGTATTCAAATCTTGAATTGTATCAGTTTTCAGTGTGTATATTTTTATTTATATTTATATCTACGTAAAAAGAAATGTGTGCTTGGCTTGCAGGTTAGCTAGAGATGGAGCTTGGCCTTCATGCCCAATTTACAAGTTTTTCTTTTCAATATAATAATGTAATTCCTGTTTTGGTTATATAATTTTATAACATCTAGGTTCTTATTGATCTCTTTTTTTTATCTGGTTTCTCCATTAATTATATATCTAACTCATTTAAAAAAAATATGTTTTATCTCTCTTTATTCTATTTATTTCCTTTATAGAGGAAATTAAATCTTAGGTTTATTCTTTTATATATATATTAAATTTTCTTATCCTATTTTTTTTTCTTTCATGTTAAAGACCCTCACCTTCTTAGTTTTATGTTTTGGTTGTAGGCAAGGACTCTTACTGATAATCAAATGGTTTGAGCAGTTTGACATGTGGCTCCTACATGTGTAGGATCTCTTTTTTAGGATTCATCTAAGGGGTTCTCTTAGGGTTTATGAGTCATTTCTTGTTATTTTCTAGGGTTTTAGGTGTCATTTTTTTTTTGCATTATTTCTACATTATTCCTGGCCTTCAAGGGCCTTAAATTAAGGTTTTCAGGTTGCATGCTCAGATGTTGAGGGTTGTTCACAAGACACATGACATAGCTTTCAGTCAAGATGATGGGTGGGTAGGTAGGCCCGTGGCCCCAAATTTTAAACTACGACTCTGATACCATGTGTAAGGTTCTACTCAATAGAGCCTTATAAAACAAAAAAAATTATTTTAAAGAAATGTTATCCTAACATTTTCATAACTTCATAACCAACATATAACCATTCATCTTAAATAAAATTTATGAACAGATCATAATAATCTTACGAACAACCAAATAACACTACATATTCCTTAAATACATCAAACAAATACATAAATTAAAATACCTCCATCTGATGCTAAATCCTCGATCTCTGTTTGTCCAAGCTGAAGCCGAAACTGTGATAAACTCTACCCAAAACCGACTAACCACCCAGCCAGTTAGGAGCAGCTTGTCCGACTCCCTAGCTCCAGGATACCATAAGGAATCCTGGCCCCCATGCCCAAAATGCCCAGCAACCCGGTGCCCCCTGCAATGATTCACAAAAATCCCCAAAACCAAACTCCCAACACCAGAAAATATGCCAAACCAAAAATATAGTGCCCTCCTCCAAAATGCTTCCTCCCCCGAAAAAATCATGCCCCTCTCCCATCGGACTCCTCTCGTCATATCTCCCCCCATCCAATGACTCCCTATCCTCCATTAATTACCTTATCCTCCCATTATTACCTTATCCCATGCCTTTATTACCTTATCCTTCTTTTATTTCTTCATTCCCCCCCTGCATACGTAAAGTCTTATTAGCTCAATTTGAAGTTGGAGATGAAGTTTTATCTCATTTGAGAAAGGAAAGGTAACATATAACAAGCTGAAGATGAATAATATAGGACCATACAGGATCCTCAAAAATTTTGCAGCCAATGCTTATGAGATTGAGTTTCCATAAAATGTTGGGATATCATCGATATTCAATGTTGCAGACCTGTATCCTTACAGGGGAAATGATGCAGGAGAACTAGATGACCAAAAGGGGATTTAGTGGGAAAAATAGATGCCCAAAGAAGAAAAACCTCAAATGGAGAAAATCTTAGAACAAAGAGTTAGAAAGAAAACCAAGAGAAAGATGTATCCTGAATATTTTGTGAAGTGGAAAGATCACCCAGTGGAATATTCGAGTTGGGTCACTGAACCTGACATTTTGAAGCATGGAAAAATAGTGCAGGAGCTCATGGACAATAGTCCATGAATATTTTAGCTAGAGGAGTATGATGCAGGAGCATCACCATCAAAGCCAAAGAGGCTGAGTGTGGAGGCATAATTCGACACCTCAGTGCGCCAAAATTTCAAATCGACATTAAACAGAAGTAGAGCGGTTGTTGAGATATTTTCGAAGTATCGTTTTTAAAATACTTTGTTTGAAAATTGGGTCATCGCCTGAGAATGGCTGGTTGTTGTAAATTATTACACGACTGTAAGGTGTTACAGATATGGAGTGTCAACTCTTATCTCTTAATAAATCACATTTATTGTAATAGGAATAAGTAGGTAACCACTAAAATGACGATGGGATAGAATCTAGATAGGATGGAGAAGATCTCGAGAAGCCACTCCTTAGATACGTTTTTTGTATTGTGTTGTAAGACATAATAGAGTGTGAGAATGAAATTGTAGCATTAAGGAGTAAGAATTTAGAGGTAGTAGATAGACATAAAGAGTCTAGAGATAGTGAAGAACTGTGCAACTTATGTAAATACTTCATGAATGAATAGAATAGATAGAAGTTGATCCAAATGATTGGATAGTGTTAATTTCACTGTGTGTTTAAATGAATGATATGTTATCTATGTGTTTATTTCATTATGCTTATGTATGTTGTTCATAGTTGAGTATATGGACTTATGAAGTATTAGATAATTTTCAATTGTTTCTCTTCTAAAAGCTCAGATGCAAAGAGTGCATATTTTCTGCAAGGTGTATGTCGACAGAGTCTAGATTTGACATAGAGAAGATCAGGAGGGATAACGAGAAACTTACACCGAGTGTTGCAAGGAGTGCATGGGATCAAGAATCGACTAAGTGTCGAGAGGTTAGGACTAGGAAGCATAAGGAGTGCGTAGTAAGATTTATTTTGAAGAAATGTTTAATTCTGAACTTTGTCAAAGATTCCAGGATCGCAAGGAGTGCGTTGGAGGTCTAAATCCTTAGAGGAATCAAGATCAGAAGAGATACCAAAAAGGATTCAATAAAAAGGGAGGAATTTGTTGAAGGTTGTGAATTGACAGTGGATATCCCTTCGAAGGAATTCGGGGTCACTGACAACCATTAGATATCGAGAATGTGTGAGGAGGTTAAATCCTGAAGTCCTTCAGAATCCGTGTATTCAACGTTTTTTGTTTGTGACATAGTCAACTATCCCGAAGCTACGAATCCCGAAGTCCATATGGACTGTAGATATAGAGGAGGGTACGTGGAAACATATAAGATATTTCAGGAGGTAAGATAATCCAAAATGGATCCAGGAACCAAAATGGGTCCAAGAAGGCCTAAAAATCAAAGTACTCAGAATGGTTTCAAAATGGACATGTGTGTATGCCTCATTGTTACGAACCCAATGCAACTTGAACAGGCTCAAACAGACACCGTATGCAAAATATATTATGATCTGTTCATTTTGCCAAACAGGAAAATTTTTTGATGAATCTGTAGTCCATATAGTTCATACAGTGCTGACGTGGTAGCCGACTATACAGGTCGTACATTTGTACAATGACATCGAAGGTACAGTGGCATCATGACTGGGCAGAAAGGTGGTCAAATCAGGTTTTTACACGTGGCATTTAGTGGGAATGTAATATGGTGCCACGTGGCCTATTCTTGGGCTGTCACATGGAACCCCTCCATTGTTCGGTCATTCGAAAAATTGTATAGAATCCCGGTGATTCGAACCCATGACCTCCGGTCCTGATGATGAAAGACTTGGGAGGGTCGGTCTACCAACCCGCCCACTTTGTTTCTTAACCAATATGGTTCAAATGTTATATTTAAAGTGATATGGAATGTTATTTGGGCATAGTTAAGGGCTGGGGCCTCGTTCCATCCTCGACACATTTCCATACGACCATACCACATGCCCAATCCACTGCACATTACTTTGGCGCAAATGTTTACCCCCGGTGTACCATATGCCCATGGAACATGATCGATGGATTGAACCTTGAACCATTCACGTAGATATGTGGGGATTAGCATTGGTCGGTTGGGTCATACCACTGACCAGGGCACATAACCAGATGCCTATGACCAGGGGTCTAACTGTATACATGGCACGTGGAGGCAAAGGGAACAACCATATGGACTGATACATACAACCAAGAGCCAGGGACTGGAGGGGCCCAACAAGTCAGTGCCAACCTAGGGCATGCATATTCCTGGGGGCCTGGAGAAAAGGTATTTCACCCTATTATTTTTTGATTTTTGGTTTTTTGACCTTATGTTAAAAATTTTATTTGATTTTTCAGTAGTTTTGAGAGATTTTGGTCAATATTGTGGGATCTAGAGCCCTTTTTGAGGCCAGATATCGGGGGGAAGTTGGGAGTTTGTGCCAACTTCAAGCCTATATAAACAAGAGGTTATTGGTAGACTTGAAGGGGGTTCAGAACAGGAAAATGTCGAAGGATTTAAAATCCAAATCCATTTTTATGTAGGGAAGCGATTGAGGAGAGTAACTTTGCGGGCCATTTCTTGGAGCTTCGTTCATCCGTTTTCAGTGCCATTAGTTTTGTTGGATTCTTGAGATCTAGCAGAAAAAAAAAAGATTAGTTTGTAATCCATTTGGTTCTTTTATTATGTACTTTTGAATCTTTGAAGAGAAATAATAAAGCCTCACCCACTAAGACAAAGGCCCAGAGACATAGGCGAGATTGCCCAACTTCGTTAACAAATTTTTTGTTATGGTTTGCTATCTATTTATGCTTATTTATAGATCTATATATTTCATTATGGCTTCCATGTTTCATCTTTAATTCTTCCTCTTTCTTCAAATCCCTAAATGGTTAATGAACACATGTTTTAAAACTCAACCATAGTCTTTAAAAGATCTTTTCGTATCAAGTGGTATCGGAGCTAGTTGACGGTTGGTTTTTAAGTTTGCATGATTACCAAGGAAAAGATGAATCATGGTTAAGGAAAGATTGTTGAAGAGAATCCTAAGATTAGATCGAGAAAAATAACTTCTCAAAGTGAGAATATGTCATCAGAAGATGGACTTTCTCATGAGGAGAAAGAGTTTCAAAAGACTTTCTTTTCCATGTCAGAGATGATGAAGGTTCTATATGACTATTACTTGGAACGAAAGAGACCAATTCTAGGTTAATATTCCAAGGTCAAAAGTGAAGAAGGAGAGGATTCTCCTCAAATTCATCCTTCACCTCCTTCTTCTCCATCAACTTCTTCTTCTTCAAGTTCAAGTTCTAAAACCACCGTAAGAAAACATTCCCATAAACATAAAAATGAAATTCCTTTACTTAAGCTTGATGTGAAGTTTGAATTACCCATGTATGATGATGAAGTCAATGCATAAAGGCTTGATAAATGGGTCAGGAAGATGTAGGTTTATTGCAGTGTGAAACAAATCAAGGATGAGGCAACTTGAATCAAGTTGGCATCACTTAGACTTGCAGGCACAACGCTTATCTTGTGGCAAAGAAGGTTGCAAAATGGCATGCAACAAGTGGATAATGTATTTCCATCATGGCAAGTTTTTTTTTCTGCACTTAGAAACACAAGTTTATCCTTTGGGTTATAAGGAGAAGGATTTAATTGAATGGAAAGGTATTAAATTAAGAAAAGGACAAACAGTGAAAGAATACAAAGATGAATTTCACAAGATGGCATTAATGTTAGACATTCCATTACATACCCAAGAAACTCTTATGAAGTATATAGGAGGTTTACCTGCATGTATTCTTAACACTGTATTTATGTTTATACCTACTAATATTGATGAGTTTTTTGTTCAAGAAACATACATTGAGATAGGTAAAACAAGAGTTGGTGTATCAAGGAAATCGTCTTTGAGAAAAGAGAACAAAAGGAAGTGGAATGGAAAGAAGGAAAATTCAGTGGCAAGAAAGGAAGAGAAGATGTCTTGAAAGAATTGCAAGAAATAAGGGAATTATGAGGACCATTGTTGGCAATTGCATCCCGATAAGAGACCAAAGTGGTTCAAAGAGAGGAAAGGGAAAACAGTTGCAACAGGAACATGACCAACATACTTGGGATCAACTTTGGGTGATGAATCTAAAATCTCAGCGGTTGGTTTGACAGGTAAAATTGGTGATGGATTTGATTCTAGAAGTAAATTGTTTCACATAAGGTTCATAATGAGACATACTAAGGTCGACACATTGATATATAGTGGATATCAATATAACTTGATTTCAGAGGAAGTGGTTAAAAAATTGGGATTAAACACTCAGATGCATCATAAACCTTGCTCACTTAAATGGATAAGCAACAACCATAAATTGCACATAACAAAGAAATGCACATTAAAGTTTTCAATTTCATCCAAGTTTGTGGATGAGGTAACATGTGATGTGGTGCCACTAAATGAATGTGGAATGGTCTTAGGAAGTCCTTATTTGTATGGTCGCAAAGAAATCTTCTACAGGGAACATAAACAATATCACTTAATCAAAGAAGGAAAAGAATATGTTGTACATCCTCATCACTTAAAAGCAAATCAATCTCTTCAAACAATGGAACAATTAATAAAGGAATCTCATGCAAGAAACACAACTATAATTGTTCCAAATCAAGGAATTGATCTTAAGCAAGAAAATGAGATGATTGTAGAATGGAAGTTCAATCATACTTCGCTTCAAGATAATCTAAGGTCGTGCAAGTACTACAAAAATATTAGCTCATTTACAGTCATATTTATGATGTTATCATTGGTAATGTTTTCAACATGGATGATATTGTTTTTAGTAAGATGTGACTGATTACAAGTGGCTAACAATATGCTATCATTTATCATGTTTTTTTTACAGTTGATCTTGATGAGAAAGGTGCATAGGACAGAGTTTAAAGATAGAGAACAAGTGGGGTGGCCTATCCTGCACTTGATGACTGGTTAGTATCCTCTTGGAGGACCAAAAGGTCTTAGTGGGCAGGCATGATCTAGAATGTATTTAGGAACCAAAATGGGTCTAGGAAGGCCTAAAAATCAAAGTTATCATAATGGATTCAAAATAGACATGTGCATAGGCCTCGTTGTTACAAACCTAATGCATCTTGAACAGGCTCAAACAGACACCGTATGTGAAAGATATCGTGATTTGTTAATTTTTCCAAACAAGAAATTTTTTTGATGACTGTGTAGTTCATACAATGATGACGTTGCACCTGACTATATAGGCCATATGCCCGTACAGTGACATGGAAGGTACAATGGCATGTTGACTGAGAAGATAACTGGTGGAATCAGGTCTTGACACGTGGAAATTAGTGGGAAAGTAATATGGTGCCACGTGGCACCCCTCCATTAGTCGATGATTGGAAAAATTGTATGGAATCCTGGGGATTTGAACCCATGACCTCCATTCCGGGTGGAGAAAGACTTGGAAGGGTCGGGATACCAGCCCTCCTACTATGGGTATTTACCACTATGGTTCAAATGTTATATTTAAAGTGTTATGGAATGTTATTTGGACGGATTTAAGGGTCAGGGCCTAGCCCCAACCCCGACGTGTTTCCATACGACCATACCACATGCCCACTCCACTGCACATTACTTTGGCACAAATGTTTACCCTCAGTTTTACCATATGCCCATGGCACATGACCGATGGCTCGAACCTTCAACCATTCATGCGGATATGTGTGGATTAGCATCGGTCGATTCAGTTAGACCGTCGACCAAGGCATGTAACAAAGGCCTATGACAAGGGTCTAATCATATACATGGAGCATGGAGGAAAAGGGCATGACCATACGACCCGGTACATACGACCATGATCCAGGGATTGAAGGGGGTCAACAAGTCAGTGCCAGACTAGGGCCACATGGAGGGCACACATATGCTTAGGGGCATGGAGAAAAGGGGTTTCACCCTATTATTTTCCAATTTTGGGTTTTTTGACCTTATGTTAAAAATTTTATCTGATTTTTCAGCAGTTAGAGAGATTTTGGCAAATATTGGGGGACCTGGAGCCCTTTTTGAGGCCAGATCTTGGGGGAAGTTGAGAGTTTGTTACAAAATTCAAGCCTATATAAACCATAGGTTCTTGGAAGCCTTGAAGGGGGTTTAGAACAGGAAAATTATGAAGAATTGAAAATCCAAAGCCATTTTTATGCAGGGAAGCCATTGAGGAGAGAAACTTTGCGGGCCATTTCTGGGATCTTCGTTCATCCGTTTTTAGTGCCGCCAATTGTGTTGGATTATTGAGATCTAGAATAAGATAGATAGATCCATTTGTAATCCATTTGAAACTTTAATGATGTACTTTTTAAGATTTGAACTGAAATAAGAAAGTCTCACCCACTGAGACAAAGGCTTGGAGATGTAGGTGCGAATGTCGAACTCTGTTAACAATTTTGTTGTTATGGTTTGATATATATTTATGCTTATTTATAGATATGTATGTTTCATTGTGGCTTCCATTTTTCATCTTTAATTCTTCCTCTTTCTTCAAATACCTAAATGGTTAATGAACACATGTTTTAAATTTCAACCATAGTCTTTAAAAGATCTTTTCGGATCATAAGAGCTCCGGAAGATTTGCGTGAAGCAAAGAAAAAACTTTGTGAAGTCATGAATGATGGATTAGATCTAGACTGTTAGATCCATAAAGAAACATGGTGGAGATCCATGTACTCCGGGAGAAGAGAACTATGAAGGAAATCAAGAGAAGTGAAACCAAAACTCTCGAAGCTGAAACTGCCGAAGTAAATTGTGACAATCGATCTGAGAGGGACATGTGTTAGCAGGTTGTGGAGTCCTGAAGTGTGTACTCCGATAGAAAGAGAAATAATGTGAAGGAGCATTGATGATAAGTCGTCCAAATTCGGATCCTCGAAATAGATCACGATCGTCGATCAAGAAGAGCACGTGGCACTTGATCTGTAACTCCAGGTAAATGTCAGTCTGGGGGAAAGGGGTGTTTTGAACACTCAAAATTCTTGAAGAGAGGAGTCCCAAAGTATACCTCAGTCATTGGCACTGAAAGGAGTGTGGGCCATAGATTTGGTTCGAGGGTGTGTTCGCGAGTCTGTAGTTCAAAATATTTGGAGTTAGGTTTGTCGAGAACACTCGAAGCCAGAAGTTATGAAGTTAGCAGGGAACAAAGGTTTAATCCCATGGTTTTGACCAGGGTCATGTGGAGGAATCTACGGGTACTCAAAAATTCATGAAAAGGGGATTTCGAACCTGAGAAGTAGGACTTTGACCTGTGGAGAAAATAGAAGAGGTTCAGTGCAAACCTGTGAGTTGATTCAACTACCGAAGTTTATTGATATTAGATTGGGAGGTCACCCAACCCTGAGGGAGAATGGGGGGTTTGCATCAATGTCTAGTTGGGATGTCACCATTTGAATGGTGTGACTGCGTTCAATTATGACAAAGGAAAGTGGCAGAGCCAAAGGAATCTGTCATGTAGAGAGGAATATGAGGGGGCTTACCATGGGTGTCCCTTCCATGATATTACGACATGTTCCTTATCACCCAAAAATAAACATAGTGGGTTTACTGGAGGTTCCAACCATCTCTTACGACGATTATCTAGATAAGTGATGTGTTACTGTGAAGAAATTGTAGTACAGGAAGGCGAGTAGAGTCTCTTTTCTTTAGTGTAGTCTTATGCGATGATGTACGGGAATAATAGCCCACATTTTTTCCCCTCTATGTCACTTTTGGATAATATTTTATTTTGTGAGAAATCCTACCCTACGTATAGGATAAGCTCTCTTTTGGACCAAGACTCCTATCTTTGGTGCAAAGATAGAAGAGAAAAAGTTGTTACTACTTTCCCTATAGATCTAACTGAATTAATCAAGAAAGAGAGAGAGAAGAAGAATGTAGTGCACCTTGTTGCGATATTCATTCTCACCACTCCAATCCTGACACTAGGTCTCCAAGCTCCTCAACGCAATTGAAATCATGAAAATACTAGCAAAGGAACTCTTCCTCCTACTCTAGATGATTATATAAATCATATCTATCTATGAAGACTGAAATGACAATAGACAAGAAAATGTTGAAAATATGAAATTGAAGCGAATATGCTAAGTTTATATTAATTGAAAAGACAAAGAAGGAACTTAAAAAGAATGATTTACAATGAATTCACTTCTCCAATATCTCCTCATCTATCCCCTTCATGAATCTTGAAATTCAAATGTTGATGCTTCCTCCAGAATCAAAGGTTTGATATCTATATTGTTCCCCCCTTCACCATGGAAATCCCTCCTTATATAGTATTTGGAGGCTTAACCACCATGGAGAATATCACTCAGTAGATCCACTAAATTGGCATCTCCAATATTTTTAGAGATAAAATATCTCTCAATTATTTTAAGGAGAAAATATGTCTCAAGGATTTTGAGGAAGTATCTCTCAAGATCCACCAAATTAGGATTTTTGTTTGAGAAACCCTTTCAACCATCCATGAGATTCTCAAATTCTCCTTGATATTAGGAAACTAAATGTGAGGTGGATTCTCACACTAAATTAATTTCCTTTTTATGAAAAATAATGAATAATTTCATGTACACATAGTATTTTGACCTTCATATGATATATTTCTCCTCCACACTGACTAGGGATTGTGAAAAATGTTCTTTCATGGTGTCAAGGTGTTGTGACACTTAGTAAAGTGCATGCGACACTTAGTAAGGTGCATATGACACTTTGACAAAGTGCATGTGACACTTAGTAAGGTGCATACAACACTTTACAACACTTGTGACACTTAGGTGTAAATAGGTGCAACTAAGTGTGACATTTTGTTGTGTAACAGATGCCCCCTAAAGTGTGAGGTTAGAAGAGAATTCGATGGACGAAACACTTTAAAAATTATTCAATGCAAGGGTGTTGGAGTAGTACAACCTGACAAAAGCTAGAAACAATCATAAGTCAATATACAAATATGTTCTATTTCCGAGCCAGGCATACCTATGCTCAGAATATGAGATGACTCAAAGCATGGTCGCTAGCCAATTCATTGCGGGTCCATGAGAATATTGAATAAGAATATGGTCATGAAATATACAATGTGGATCCATACCTCCATGACATGAACTGATCACAGCCACGATAAATACATAGTGGAGCTACGAGATGACAAAACATAGTCATGGATCAATACAATGTGGATCTATGTGACAATATATATATCAGTAAGATTTCCGTCATGGTTATTGTACAAAAATATTTTACATTCTCAAATGATCTCCATCGCATCTTGGGAAAGGAACATAACAGAGTGAGTGCCCAACCCAGGGTCTTACCGATCCCGATGTGGTAGAAATCTAGCCATGTGAATATATGATTTGATGTAAAAAAATGGTAGAAACCACTTGATTACCGATCTTTGAGGTAAACCATTAACAAGTGCGAGGTAAATCACCAATGATGACAATGAATCCCAAGGTACCCTAGTACATTCCAACGAATGTGAATAAATGAGACGAGGTCGAACATTCATAGAATCATCCAATCAGAGGTCAATACCTATTGTTGAAAACAAGGAATATTTCCATTGAGGCATGCAGGTCCCAAGGTACTAATTGGTTTCTATGTCTAATTCTCGGATAGTGTGATGAAGTTGACAAGAAAATACTCTTCGAAACAAGGCCTTTATGTATCCCCCATCATCGAACCGAAACACACATAGGAAAGTGATGTAATATGGTGGATCGAATGAGTATTGACTGACATACAAAATGAAAATTGGTAATACTGTAGATGGATGTTTTGAAGTGAAAGTTCCCTTGAACATTATGAAGCATGACAACTAACTTGGCAGCATTGACTCGATGAGTACCAAGAACATAATGTGACAACAATAAGAGAACTCTTAGACTATAATGAAAAATTATGGAGACACATGGAATTGGTATGACTCAGAGAAAACCATATTACCCAACTGTAAGACGATAGAAAAACAGGTGCCATGTTCAATGGTGATGAAATCTGCCATAAAGGATTCCAAAAAACTTGACACACGTCCTTCAATTTTTCCCCCATCTATATAGATGAGTACCTATTTATTATTTAATGAGCTTGAGGAGGATAACAAGTGATCGATTTATCTCATCCTTTGAGTGAGTCCCTCGACATATGTTTAACGAACCTAAGGAAGGAGGTTTTCATTCCCAAGTGGGTCCTGGAGATTGGACTCACATAGGTCCTTCGATGCATAATTTTACGAGCCCAAAAAAGGAAAAATCGGTGGTTTTCATGTTTAGAGAGTCTACAAAGAACTTAAATACAACTCCATAGATGATTTTTTCCTAAATTTAGTTTTCCAAGCCTGAAAAAAGTGTAATACAATACATGGGAGAGCTCTTCTAATCATGCTTGATTAGAGTATTCCTTTTTCATAATTAGTCTCGCAAGGCCGAAAAAGAGATAAAATACCAATCAAAATACTCCCTTTCAAACCTTTTAACGAGTGTGAAAGGAATCAAGCTCACTCAACAATATTTTCATGTTTAGGGAGTGTGAAAAGACCTTAAAGGAAAATCGGAAGAGTTCCTTTTTTGTAATGTTTTTTATGAATTAGAAAAATAAATAACTTATCCTCATGTATTAATGAGCACAAGAAAAAATAAAGAATGAGCTCGAAAATTTCCAACATAATGTCCAAAGGTTTCAAGCTAGTGGATTTTCTCCAGCATGATGTCTAGAGGCTGGAGAGTTTCCCACACAAGCTTCATTTCATCCACTTACTCTTCTTCTAATGTCAATTTCTATAACCAAAAGACTCCTGGTTGATAATAGGAAAATGTTCACCAAAGGAAGAAAGAGAATAAGTCGACATAAGTGGATGACATGAAGGTTTACAAGGTCTAGTGAAAGACTCAACTCAACAGTTACGAGATATAGTGAAAGACTTGAATCAATATTTATGAGATCTAGTAAAACACTCAACTCAACGAGAGCTGTGGTTGTTTCACTTTTTTAACTAGCTTGACACAAGAAAATATTTTTTCTCATGACCTCTGGGTTCAATTCCTAGACCTATGTTTCATTTCTTAATGATCTTGTCATAGAGAAGAAAACTATTGTCACAAGGTAGGTTTCATTTTTACACAAGATTGAAAATAGCAAAAATTATTCTTGACCTGCCCTTTATTTCATTTTTTAATTAGCTTGACACAAAAATGGGAACTCTTCTTGAACCTAGTTTCATTTTTTAACGAACTTGAAATCAACAAATAAAATATTCTCAAATACCTTTGCCTGACCATGGCTTCAAAGAGACAATGTTGTGGAAGGAATACATGTCAAGGAACAAACCTCAATCATGGCTTCCAAGAGATATTTGCTAGATGGAAAAACCACACTCTGGAAGGAATACATGTCAAGGGACACAATTAAGGTAGGGAGATCAGGATGTAATAGCCCTATTGAAGAGATCACCATGTTAACTACTGGATCTAAATTAGAATAAGGGAGAGATTCCTTCTCATTTATAGTTGAATGCATGAGACAAGTTTCCAGATAATTGACCTGCGACGGAGTGGATGTCGTTGACATATAAGGACCATTTAGGGAAGTCAGATGGTTGACCATCATATGAGGGACAATGAATTAAAGTTGGTCTATTTTCACCATTTTTCCATTGTGAGGGAAATACATCATTTGAAAGACGATGGATACAAGATACTTCATAGCATACACATAGTATCACTCGAGGAGAAAATTAAAATCCAAGGGCTTATGGACTACCATCACATCGATATAGAAAATTTTCCCTCCTAAAGTAACAAGAAACTGAAGAAGGATCCCTAAAGGTTGACTAGTCCTTCTGATAAAATCCAACAAATTTTGAGTCACCAATGCAAGCTGAGGAGAACCTATATCTTTCCAAGAAATGGAGGATAAAATACTAACTGATGCATCTTCATCAACAATATTTTAAGGAATGTCCTGACCACAAACCTGAATAGTGATTTGGGAAGGTATATAGGAAGGGAGACGGGGTTTCGACAGTGCACCCCAATCAAAAATAATGGCCTCATTACTCTGAGGGGGTTCCATTGGAATGGGTGTAGTGCCCACTTGTCCAAAATAATCCATAGAAATAAGAAAGACCTAAGTGACATCCTCACTCTTCCTAGGAAGACTAGGATTGACCTAGGGTGGTATTGGATCGACCACTTTAACTTCACTCTCCAAGGGGAGAGTGGGACCGATCTAAGGTGAAATTGAATCGATCACTTGATCGACTGGCTCAACTGAGGAAGGAGCCAGATTGACCACCTGATCAACCAGATTAACCAATGATGGAACCAGATCGACCAGTTCATCAACCAATGGAAGGTTGGGAGATATTTTATGGTAATCTATGGAAAATTTTGGTTGAGCATCGATAATATTTTCCAATAGACATGAAGCCTCATCTATATGAGGGCATAGATAATTGCGGTGTATATCCTTACAAAATAAACAAGGAAATTTGACTTTACCCTTATTACTTCCAACCTAACTATCACTAGTTGATGGTTTGTCACCAACATGACTTGTAGCACCTAATGACGTGGGTTGATAACCCTCAAAACATACTTCTACAACCTTGGGAATACCAACAAAATCCTTAAGAAAGTGGTCACCCTTACAAATCTTGCAAGGTAATTTGGGATTGCAATGTGTCTTGGTAGAGTTGTCGACATTATCAACATTCCCAACATGATGAAAAGTAGTTGGTTGATCACTTCCAACATCTCCTGGAGTGGTAAGAAGTTTCCCCCCTAGATTATTTTTTGTCTTCTTAATATTCCTTTTCTTCTTCTTCTTATTCACTTCATTACTAGTTGCAAAGCTTTCACTAGGTGAAGAGGAAGAATGAGAAGAAGACCCTATGGGTGAAGAAGGCAGAGGATCAAAACGAGGTTGATGGTCATGAGGTGGAGTACGTACATACAAAGCATTAAGATAATTTATGTTCACCGTAGCGGAAAAAAACCAGACTGTTAACCCAATAGTGAGTCCAATAAGAGTTAAAGTAGCGATATACGGAGGACCAACATGTCCCAAAGAAGGAGAAACAAATGATATCCCCGGAAAATGAGTTCCTTAATTGGTAATTCTAGGAGCTGAATCCATAGACATGGAATCAAACATAAGGGATTTCTAGGGAAAACAAACAACACACGCTAAAAAATATAAGAAGAAAACCAAACAAGCAAACCTTTTCACAATGAACGTGCTAGTTGGTGATGAAATCCAATGTCATAAGATCAATATGAAAAAGGGGTTGAGATAGATTGGGTGGATCAATTATGTTGGCGACCTTCTTAATGGACTTACACCTTTGTGAAATTTCCCTCACAGTTTATCTGTGGGTTACCCTCCAACAAGGTCGAGTGAGTTTGACCAATGTCTGACCCAAGTAGAACCAAGAATCCCCTTCCCTGTCAAATTGTGTAGGAACTTGTTGAGATCATTTCTCGTTTACAAAATTTTCCTCCCCTTTTCTATTTTCCCAAATTCTTTTGTCCATTTATTTTCCCTCTTCTCTACTTACCTAAATTCCCCTTTTCTTTTATCCCTTCTATTCTCCCTTTCTAGTTACTATACTTAGTCATTTTTTCGAAAAACGATGGTTTAACGGGTTGGAGGACTCATGGATCCTCATATCCATCCATACTCCATAAAATGAGTTCGAATGACCAATGTATTATCCTGTACTTAATTGTTTCTGCAGTCGCGAGTTCTCTAGTTCACAGTTTCAAGATTTCATATCCCATGTTACACGATATCCATTTTTCACCCAAAATATCCACAATCTACATTTTGACCATTGGACTCCCCGAAATCCTAAGTATTTCATCTCTCCAAAATTGAGTTTGAACTATCGTATTACAAAACTTAACCAATTTTCTATTTTTTGAAATCGCGAGTTTGCAGGTTTCCGGGTTGGCGAGTTCACAAAAATTCCCACATCCTATTTTTTTCTTGATTATCCCCACCATCCTAGTGATTTTCCCAATACTCATTTAAGAATGTTTTAATTCTACTAACTCATCATGCAGGTTCCATAAAGATCGTCATTAATAATCGAAGGGATCGAGGAGATTTTTTTCATTAAACCACATTAAAGCATGATTTGATGAAAATTATATTATGGTTATCCCTCTCAAGTGCCCATTGAAAATATTATTTGAATTAAAGGAACACTCTCGTCAACTTATGGTAGTATCTTCTCGACAATAGTTCTGTGGAGATACATTGAATAGTTTTGGACGAGAGGACCTAAAATTTCAGTGGTTTAGAGTGTATTCTTACTATTCATCCCCTTCTTCTCAGAAGGAAGTGATTTGGACGTCTCAAATTTCTCGTGCAAGGTATGTCCCTGAAGTTTTCGACTACAAGGAATCAATTGCATGGTGTGTTGAGAAATATATACCAAGTCGGTGGGTTATTCGACTTCAATACCATTCTCCTATCTCTCTTTCATATCAAGTATTCTATAAAATGTTGGAACTCCCCGAGCCAACACTTACTTTCAAAGGTGAATATTACAGGGATTTCTTGAAAAAGAATGACGATGACCTGGACCTCTTTCTTGAATTCTTGGAGAATCTTGTGGTCATATCTGAAGATATTACCAGGTTGCAGGTCAACTCATTCAAAAAACCCTTTTAGGAAATTGGTTGGTTATTCACTAGGGTGACAGGCCAAGAAAGTACCACCATCATTTCCTGTATGATTCTGTATATATTATATTTTACTGTCAGAGAGCAAGATATTTTCAATTGGGGAAAAAAAAATTCCATTGAAATCTCTTCCCAATTGTCATAGTACAAAAAATATAAGAAATTATTTATGGCCTCTTATTTGGTGTTTGCGATAGCATATTGCTGTCAATTTCCTAAATTTTCTATCTGCAAGAAGGTGAACTGTGAATTTGATCCAGTTACCTTCTGGTACCAAGAGTTGTGGAGAAACAAAGCTTCTTTGCATTTCTATGAAATTTTTTATTATTTTTTCTCTGTTTTTAAAGAATTGTCAATTGAAAAGTTCTATAGTATAATTGAATATGATGAGGACACCATAGACAACTGGATAATGGATTACTCCATAAAAAATCAGGACATTAAGGAAGCTCTACATGGCATTTCCATTAATATGAGAGAATTGGGGGGCGATTTGTTCATCATCAAAATCCAACATGAAATCAATGTGGCACCAATGAAAATTTATATTGAAGAATGCTTTAAGAAAGCTATCGAAAAACTAACCACCGAAGGGAAATAAGTAGTTAAGACGGTTCCTCTAACCGTCAATGAAGATAATAAAAGGACACCATCAAGAAAGTGAAGACATGAGAGACCATCATAGTAAGTTTATGTTGATCACATCCTTCCTTTATTTATCAAGTCCTTCATCATGTTATTCCACCTCTTTCACTAGAAAGGTTTAACTGAACACTAATAACTCCTCTTTTCTTCTTTCCAGGTCTTCTTGTTATTTTACCTCCCTCCATATTCCTTCTACTAGCTTAAATTATTGTGTATATTTTATTTATGGTCCATGGGAGCCCCAATCCCTATCTTTAAGACAAACACATTTTAAATTTCAAAGAATATGTAACAGACTATATATTTTTTAGAAATTCCAAGAGAGTTATTTCAGGAACAATATTGACTCTACTTTGTAACCCAGAGTTCTGAATATGAAGTATTTGGGGTTTATCTATCATTATATTTATTTGAACTGCCCATGTTCACTCTGTTAAAGGTATCTTATGCATGCAAACCATCTTCTTTTTATTTTTATGTGATAAAAAATATTTAGTCAAACTATGATCGATGTGAGGAAATTTTGCTTATTTTCTTTAAATGTGTGAGTGTAATCAGTTCCTAGTCCTTTCTTAGGAATTTCATTTTAAAATAAAAGAAAACATTTTCCTTTTTATTTTCTTGCAATATTTATGCTTATTTGAATTACGATGACATCCTTCTGCCAAGTTCCACATTCTGAAAACTAGAATTCCCAAGAAAATCTAAAGAGGAGTACCACCTCTATAAAAATGGGGGATTTACATCATCCTAAGGTTGTCGTTTCGGTCCTAATGGATTCAAGCATCAAAATTTTTTGTGACCATACGAGGGAGGAACTGAAATATGAAATATGGTCTAGCATTTTTTTTGAAAAATATATGACTTTTCCCCAGGCTGATTAGCTCTGCTTAGAAATTGGATTGAACAATCAACAAAGCATATTACACCATTTATACAGTTTGGTAATATCAACAATCAAGATCCGAGAACATTTAGAAAGGTGCTAGAAGATCTTATTCCAAGAAGAAGAAAGATAAATCCTCCATAGAAAAAGGAGAGACAAGCGACAATACCAAAGAAATCAAAGGCTAGCTAGAGTAGCACAAGGACACAGTCGATATTGAAGCTGCACAAATACAAAGGACCCATTACTAGAAGTAAAAACAAGCAAATATTTATTCTTAGAAGTGAAAAGCATATCCCTGGAATCTCTCCAGATATGTAAAAAATAAATGAACAACCTCGAGACAAGCATCATAAGGAGAGATAAGGAGGTGGAAGATATGCTGCAAGAAATCAAGGAAAACCAGGATTTGAAAATAGGAGGAGGATAATATATTCCCTCTAAATATTATAGGTGAGTAGCATTATCTCCCTATTCTCCCTAAGGGAACCCTAAAGGAATTTTCTGGAGACGGAGCAATCGATGCAAAGAGGCATCTGAACTTATTTCTTGATTTTTGTGATTTTCACCGTGTTGAGTATGACAATGTCATGGTAAGATTGTTTCTTCAAACCTTATCAGGAAGATCGTATGAATGGAATACAACATTTCCTAATAGATCAATTTTCTCATTTAACGACCTCGAATATATGTTCCTGAATATGTTCACCCCTCCAATTGCTTATCATACCCTTCTCACCGATTTCATCTATATTGGTTTGAGTAATAATGAAAGGATATGAGATTTTAACCTTAGGTTCAATAAAACCTTGACTAGGATTCCAGAAGATAGAAGACCAAATTACCCAGTCATTCTCGGTTGTTATAATAATGCAATTTCACTGATTACGAAATATGGAATCAGAACATCCCAAATGGATACCTTGGAGGAGGAAATGACTAAAGCAACTCAGATGGAAGAAATTGTGATTGAAACGGGTGTCGACCCTGACATTGTACTAGGAAAAATAAAAATATAGTTAGGAGTATTAAGTATTGATAATCAAGGATCTTCTAGTTCAAGAAGGAATGAAGAATTCAAGCCACGAATAGCTCAAAACCAAACAATGGGAGGATAAGTTTTCAAGGGAACCATACTTGATGTAAAGGTTGACCCTGTGGTAGCACAAGAGACTAAGAAAATAATTGAAATTGCATAGATGAATAGAACTATTAAGAAAATGCATAACAATATAACTAGACTAAGAAGGGGGGATAATTATGTCGCAAATCCAAGAGTTCCAATCCCATAGAAAAGAAATAACCCTCCCCAATAAAACACTGTGAGGTTTTAAAACACAATAATATGCAAAGACCGAGGGTTCCCAGAAAACCTACTACCAATGTAGTTCTTTTATATGATGTGTATGATGAGCAATTAATTGAGCAAGAGAATTACTACTCACCCGATGAAAGTTCTGAAATAGTGCAGATGGAGATATGTGAAACGTCCATGTATATATTTGAAGAGGATGAAAATGATTCCAACTCGCAAGAAAACGTCACCCAGACAAGAGGATTTGTAAATAGACCCAAAAATAAAGGCGATCCTGATAAGGAGAACCAAAAAGAAAAAAAAAGAAAAATGAGAAAGTGACAAATAACATTGGAAGTAAAAGGAAACACTTGACATCAAAATCGACTCAAATTACATGTAATGTTGTAGAGGATTTGAGTAAATTGAGGATAACCCTGCCCTTTACAGAAGTGGTAAATATTCCCCAACAAAGAAAGAACATTTTGAAATTGTTGGAAGATCCATATGAAAGAGAAAACGTTGTTGTTACCATTCCAAATCAAATCCAAATCCAGTCAACTGCCAAGCTCATAGGTATAATTCCTCCCTTTTACATTTCAATTGAAAATCATGTTGATTCACTACATAATTGTTTAGTTGACATGGGTGCTACAAATAATATCATGCCACTGGCGGTCATGGAGGCATTGGGCATGAGTTTCACCAAGTATTATGAAACTGTTGAAAGTATATATGCAATTGACTCCAAAAAAGTGTCAGCTTATGGAGAAATCAAGGACTTTTATGCTTGGATAACGAAAACCCCTCATATCATTACAATTTTAAATATCATTGTGGTATAGATTCCTTCAAAAAATGGAGTTTTGTTGGGAGGATATTGGACATCCATGATTTGGGGATATATCATGAATGATGGAATTTGCATGATGCTTCCAGGTAAGGAAGGAGAAATGATTAAGGTTCCCCATGAACCTAGAAAACCCTTCTCTTTCAAGAAGAGGGACAATGAATTAATGGAAGATTATAAATGTGTTGGGATTGGAAAATATGTTGTCTTAGATATGGAACATAATGAAATCCTATAGAAAGTGCAAGACATGGAGAATCAAGAATGTTGGTTTGAAGGCTATTGGAGGATATCATTCGATGGATCTTGTTCAAACTCTGGGAGTGGAGTTGGAATTGTTCTTATGAGTCCAATTAATATTATTCATCCACATGCTATTATACTGGAGTTTTCATGCACTAATAATGAGGCAGAATATGAATCCTTTATTCAAGGGATGATCCTTTCAAAATAAATGAAAATAGAACATCTAATTGTGACCAATGACTTCGAGTTGGTGATTAATCAGGTCACCCAAAAGTATAAAATCAAGAAGGAAAGAATCAAGTTATACTTAAAGAGTTAACAAATTGATGGAATCTTTTAGTGCCTTCAACATTTATTTCATTCCAAGCAACAAGAATCATAAGTTAGTTTCATTGGCCTTGGCGGACTCATTGTCAAACATGGACGATATCCGAAGAAAAATGTCTTTTCAAGTAGAAAGAGCATTACGACCTTATGTGCCTGATAATATTGAATATTTACAAGTGTTTGAGAATGATGAACAACTATAATTTTTTTTGTTGAATGACGATGATGATGAATAAGATCACATGTTTGTTTCCCCTAAATATTATATACAATCTGATTCTCTTTTCATGAAATATTATCACGCCAAGAATATCCTTGAAGAAGTTTCAAACCGAAAAGTGTAAGAGACTAGGAAAGTCAATATTGGAATTGACAATTCCCCAAAATATGTCAAATTGGGAGTTGATTTCACTACTGAAAAAGTTGATCAATATGTTTCATTGTATAAAGAATACATTGATGTGTTTTATTAGATCTATGATTATTTGAAATCCTATGATAAAATGATATTCCATCACATCACTCCTTTGAGGCAAGAAGCAAAGCTTGTAAAGAAAAAAATAAGGATGATGAATCCCAAACTGAAACCTATGGGGAAGATTGAATTGGAGAAATTAAAGAAGGACGAAATAATTTATCCCATTAGGCATTCCGACTAGCTTTCAAATACGGTTATTGTAAGAAAAATGACCAGGGAAATCCGAATGTGTGTCGATTCCAGAGACCTTAACAAAGCAAGCATAAAGGATAACCTTCATTTACCTAATATGGAGTTTCTTCTCCAACAAGTCACTGGATCACCCTACATATCCATGTTGGATGGTTTTTCTGGATATAACCAAGTCTTGGTGGCTGAGGAAGATAGGGAAAAGATGACCGTCATAACACCTTGGGAGACATATGGTTATGTTGGAATTCCCTTTGGTTTGAATAACGTTGGAGCCACATTCTAGAGGGCCATAAATCATGCATTTAGCGGGTTGATAGGAAAATTTATGGTAGACTATCAAGATGACTTGAAAGTGCATTCAAGGACAAGGAGTGATCATATCCATCATTTGAGATTTTGTTTTTGAAAGATGGAGATTATATGGTGTCTCTCTAAATCCAAATAAATGTTTGTTCATTGTAACTCAAGGAAAATTGTTGGGCCTTATTGTGTGCAAGGAAGGGATTTATATAAATTTGGAAAGAGTTAAAGAAATAAATGATCTCAACCCCTTGACTTCCAAGAAGGGAGTGCAATCATTTTTTAGCAAGATCAATTTTTTGCGAAGGTTTTTTCCTGACTATGCAAGCATCGTGAAGCTAATTAATTTGTTGCTAAAAAAGGAGCAGATATTTGAATGCACAATGTATACTCAAGAGGCCTTCAATAATACCAAAGGAGCAATCACCACAAATCCAGTCCTTATTAGTTCATATTTTCAAAGGGATTTCATCATCTATTCATTTTCTACAAATATTGTTGTTGCATCTATTCTTACTCTGAAGAATTCCAAAGGTGAAGAACTCCTAATCAGTTTCATGAGAAAAAGCCTACATGAATATGAATTGAGGTACTCAGAACTGGAAAAGAAAGCCTCGACTCTTGTAAAAGAGGTGGAACACTTTCGGACATACATATTTAACTCCCATGTTATATCTTATGTTCCCTCATCTCTAGTAAAGATGCTCCTAAATCAACAATTGAGAGAAGGGAAATGGGCTAACTGGTTGGAAAATATACAAGAATATGTTAACCTTAAAAGTTGTAAAAGGACAAGGCTTATGTAAGCTCATCGTGAATGGTGATTCTGTGGATGGAATGATTTCAATTTCACTAGGAGAACCATTAGTTGATTCAGAATGGTACAAAGATATTATATTCTACTTCAGGGCTGGGAAATTTCCTGTCACCATGAAACGAAATGAGAAAACAACATTGATGATGAAGGAAAATCAATATGTGTTGATTGCTGATACATTGTTAAGGAGAAATTATGTTGGTATACTACTAATATGCGTTGGTGAAAACCAAGCCCAAGAACTAACGAGAGAATTCCATGAAGGAATATGAGGTGGACGCTTTGCACATACCTCCACCACCCACAAGATAATTAGAGTTGGGTTCTATTGGCCATCAATTTTCAGATACTCATATGCCACAATAAGGAAGCGTGTATCATGCTATAATTGTTTAGGAAAAATGAAGAGATTTGTGATGCCTTTACATCCCATAATTGTAGAGAAACAATTCTCCCAATGGGGACTTGATGTCGTTAGGCCAATTAATCTCATGTCCAACAAGGGACATATCTACATTCTCACTGCTACAGATTATTTCAAAAAATGGCTAGAAGCAGTGCTATTAAAGAAATCTAATTCTGAAGAGATAATTACATTTCTCAAAGAAAACATTCTATCAACATTTTTTGCTAGATAAATTTATCATAGATAATGGTTTGATTTTCATCAGGTCGAAGTTTACAGAGTTTTGTGGTGAATATGGAATTATCATGATTAAATCGTTGACTTATTATCCACAAGGTAATGGCTTTGTTGAATCCCCAAATAAAACACTGGTTCAGATACTGAAGAAAACCATTGACAAAAACCAAAGAAATTGGAATCTGAAGATGATTTATGTCTTGTGGGAAAGCATAAAAACTCCAAAGGACAACACTGGGATGTCTCCATATACATTTTTTTATGGGAAATAAGTGAAAATGTCAATTAGCCTCTAGCTCAATGCATTGAATTTTGTGGTTAATACCAACGATAAAGAAGAGAGTTCACCTATCCAAAGGAGGATCAATATACTGTTAAAATTGGAAGAAGAACGAAGAAAATCCCTGAATAGAACTTATAAGAGGCAACAAAGTGTCAAAATATATTTTGATCAGAGCACAACTGTAAATAATTTCTGAAGGGAGAACTGGTGTTACTATGGAACAAAGCCAAGGAGAAACCATCGATGCATACAAAGTTTGAAGCACTTTGGATTGGACCATACATCGTCAAAAATATCTTAGGTTTTAACTCTTATATGATTCAAGACATGAAGGGTAAAATACTAATGTTACCTATCAATGTGAAACATTTGAAAGGTTTTTTCACCTAAGACTTTCTCATTCTCCTTGTACATAATTTTATTTTTTAGTTTGTATATTCTTACTTTCACTCCATAGCCCAATGGACATAAGCACCTGGTCATGAAAGGTTCTGTAGTCTTGACAAATCACAAGGGGTTATCATCCCACAGGTGGAGCCAGTTGTTGAGATCATTTCCCGCTTCCAAAATTTCCCTCCCCTTTCCTATTTTCCCAACTTCTTTTGTCCATTTCTTTTCCCTCTTTTATACTTACCCAAATTCCCCTTTTCTTGTTTCCCTTCTATTCTCCATTTCTAGTTACTATACTTAGTCATTGTTTTCAAAAAATGACGGGTTGGTGGGTTCGAAAACTCATAGATCCTTATCTCCATCCATACTCCCATGTCATGAGTCCGTCTGACCGCCATATTATCCTATACTTATTTTTTTCTACAGTCGCGGGTTCCTGGGTTCGCAGTTTCAATATTTCATATCCCATGTTCCACGATATCCATTTTGTACCCCATAGATCTACATTTTGACCATCGGAACCCTCGAACTCCTAAGTATTTTATCTCTCCTATATTGAGTCCGACCAACTGTATTACAACATTTAACCAATTTTTAACCTTTCGCAACTGCAAGTTCGCAAGTTCTCGGGTTGGGGGCTGAAAAAAATTCCCAAATCCTATTTTTCTCTCGTTCGTCCCCACGATCCTAGTGTTTTTCCCAATATTCATTTAAGAATGTTTTAATTATACTAACTCATCATGTAGGTTTTGTAAATATCGGCATTAATAAGAGAAGGGATCGAGGAGGTTTTTTCATTAAATCATATTAAATCATGATTTGACAAAGATTATATTATAATTATCCCTCTCAAGTGCCCATTGAAAATATTATCTGGATTAAAGGAACACTCTCGTCAACTTATGGTAGAAGTACCTGAACAAAATTTCTATGGATATAGTTTGAATATTTTTGGATGATAGGACCAGAACTTTCAATGGTCTAGAGTGTATTCTTACTATTCATCCCCTTCTGCTTAGAAGGAAGTGATTTGGACGTTTGGAATTGCTCGTGCAGGGTGTGTCCCTGACGTTTTCTACTGAAATGAACTAATTGCATGGTGTGTTGAGAAATATATACCAATTCAATGAGCTATTTAACTTCAATACCATTCTCCCATCTCTCTTTCACCTCAAGTGTTTCGTAAAATGTTGAAGCTCCCCGAGCCAACACTTACTTTCAAAGGTGAATATTGTAGGGATTTCTTGAAGAAGAATGACAACGTCCTGGACCTCTTACCTGAATTATTGGAGAATCCCACGTTCATCCCTAAAGATATTACCAGGATGCAGGTCAACTCATTCAAAAACCCATTTCAGGAAATGGTTGGTTATTCACTAGGGTGACAGGCCAAGAATGTACTGCCAACATTTCCTGTATGATTCTTTATATTTTATATTTTACTTTCAAATAGAAATCCATTTTCGATTGGGGAAAAATGATTTCCATTGAAATCTCTTCCAAATTGTCATAGTACAAAAAAGATAATAAATTGTTTATTGCCTCTTATTTGTTTTTTCTGATAGCATATTGCGGTCAATTTACTAAATTGTCTATCTGCAAGAAGGTGAACTATCAATTTGGCCCAGTTACCTTCTGGTACCAATCATTGTGGAGACACAAAGATTCTTTTCATTTCTATGAAGTTTTTAATGATTTTGTCTTGGTTATTAAAAGAATGTCAATTGAAAAGTTTGACATTATACTTGAATATGATGAGGACACCATAGGCAACTGGATAGTGGATTACTCCGTAAAACATAAGGACATTGACTACATAGAATTTCCCTTGATCTCAGAGACTTGGAGGGTTAGTTGTTCAACATCAAAATCTAGCATTAAATCAACATGGCACCAATGAAAAGTTATATTGAAGACTAGTTTAAGAAAGCTATCAACAAACTAACCACCGAAGGGAAATAAGCAATTGAGACGGTTCCTGTAACCGTCAATGAAGACAATAAAATGACACCAACAACAAGTGATGACACGAGAGACCATCATAGTAATTTTATATTGATCACATCCTTCTTTTCTTTATCAAGTACTTCATCCAGTTATTCCACCTCTTTCACTAGAAAGGTTTAACTAAAGATTGATAACTCCTCCTTTATTCTTACCAGGTCTTGTTGTTCTTTTACCTCCCACCATATTACTTCTACAAGATTAAATTATTGTGTGTATTTTATTTATGGTCCACAGAATCCCCAATCCCAGTCTTTAAGACATATGCATTTTAAATTTCGAAGAATATGTAACAAACTATATATTTTTTAGAAATTCCAAGAGAGCTATTTTGGGAAAAATATTGGTTGTACTTTGTAACCCAAAGTTATGAATATAAAGTATTTGAGGTTGATATATCATTATATTTATTTGAGCTTCCCATGTTCAATATGTTAAAGTTCTTTTATGCATGCAGACCATCTTCTTTTTATTTTCATGTGATAAAAAATATTTAGTCAAACTATGATGGATGTGAGGAGATTTTTCTTAGTTTCTTTAATGTGTGAGTGTTCTTGGTTCCTGGTCCTTATTGAGGAAATTACTTTTAAAAGAAAATAAAACATTTTCCTTTTTATTTTCTTGCAATATTTATTTTTCTTTGAATTACGACAACATACTTCTGCCAAGACCCACATTATGAAAATCTAGAATTACCAAGAAAATATAAAGAGGAGTACCACCTCTATAAAAACCCAGGGATTTTTACATCCTCCCGAGGTTTTCGTTTCGGTCCTAATGGATTAAAGCATAAAAAACCCTAAATATAAAGGCCACTATGTTGGTTGTGGAGCCTGATTATCTTCCTGATTCATAGGTCTTTGTTTTCCTCTGTGTTTATAACCCATGAATACTTTACACCCTGGAAGAATGTGCACTCCTCTACATAGGGGAGTGCAGAGGGGGGTTACCCCCTCTGCGGGGTCTGGGGGAAAGAGGAGCCTCAACAGGGGTTGGGGGGAGAGCATTCCCTAAAGGGGGTTCATGGGCGAATCCCCGAAAGGAAAATTGCCTTGTAAATGTATATTGCAATTTCATTGTAAATATGAACTATTCATTATAAGGTCATAGATCTAACGGTAGAAGTCATGTTAGGGTTTTTTTCCCTAGAAGGAAACCCTATTTTATGAGGGAAATGAATTGTGGCTATGCATCGTTGTGAATATTTTATTCTGAGAGAGGATATTGTGAGAGAAAGAAGAGAAAGTTACAACGGGTGTGTTGTAGGTTGTATCCCTTCATTTGTTGGATAACAATAAAGGAAGGACATGACAATTTATCTGGTGGACGTATCCCACAATGGGTGAACAACGTATATATGCGTCTCTATTGTATTGTGTATCTTTTGTGTTTTATTTCCGAATTTATTTTATTTTATTTCTCCGCGATCCTGTTTTTCTAACAACTTGTATCAGAGTGAAAGGTAACTCATAGGAAAAGAAGGTTCCTGGTTCGAGTGGGAGAAATGGAAGAATATGGAAATTTTAGGGTCGAGAAATTTAACGAAAAAAAATACGAGTTATGGAAGATGCAGATGGAATATTATTTATATCATAAGGATCTATTCCTACCATTGGGTGGCCAACGGCCATGAAGGATGAATAATGGGAGGTTCTTGAAAGAAAGGCACTAGGAACGATATGACTAATCCTGGCAGCGTCAGTGGCTTTCAATATTTCGAAAGAAAAGACAATGAAGGAGCTGATGGATGCATTTGATAAACTTTATGAAAAACCCTCAGCATCCAATCATGTATTTCTAATGAAGAGATTATTTAATATGAAGATGTCATAAGGTGGGTCTATTGAAGATCATTTAAATGAATTTAATACAGTAACTAATCAACTAAATTCTATAAAAGTGGACTTTGATGATGAGGTAAGGGATCTTTTAATATTGTTCTCATTGCCAGAAAGATGGAACATCTTGGTCATGGATATAATTAACTCTTTCTCTAGTTCAAATACTTTAAAATTTGATGATGTTGTTCGTGTTATCCTTAGTGAGGAAATGCGATGGAAAAACATATGTGAGACATCAGGTAATGCATTGAATAGGGGAAGACAAAATGATAGAGGAAATGGCTCATGGAACCACGAGAATTATAGGAAGGGAAGATCCAAATCCAGACTGGGAAAGATAGAGTGTTGGAATTGTGGGAAGTAAGGACATTTGAAGAAAGACTGTAGGGATCCAAAGAAACAAAGAGATGGACATCAAGAGAAAAATCAAGAAGAAAATGTAACATGTGATGTGTTACAAGATTATTTGATGCTTTCTGTAGATAATATTTATGAGTCTTGGGTAGTAGATTCAGGGGCTTCATTTCATGCCACACCCCATAGGAAATAGTTTCTAGATAATGTTCAAGGTGATTTTGGACATGTTCATTTGGGTGATGATGCACCATGCAAAATTGTTGGAATGAGAAAGGTAAAAATAAAGTAAAGCAATGGAAACCAATGGTTGTTGAAAGAGGTAAGACATGTTCTAAATTTAAGGAAAAATATAATTTCAACAAGGCAGTTGGCAGGTGAAGGTTGTATATCCATAGTTACAGATAAGGTGTGGAATGTCACCAAAGGATCATTGGTGATAGACAAATGAGAGAAGGTAAGTACATTGTATTTATGTGTTGGTAATACTAACTATTATACCTCTATAGCTTCTACATGAGTGGATACAAAACTGTGGCATCATAGGCTTGGAAACATGAGTGCGAATGGGATGCAAATACTTCACAAAAGAAATTTGTTGCCAGATCTTAAACAAATTTATTTGGATTTCTGTGAGCATTGTGTTTATGGAAAACAAAAGAGAGTCATATTTCTCAGAGTCGAAAAAAAAAAAAAAAGTGAAAGGTTAGAGATTGTGCATACAGATATATGGAGACCAGTTTATGTATCATCTCTTAGTGGCTCTCATTATTATGTTATTTTATTGATGATGCAACTAGAAAAAATTGGGTTTATTGCATTCGACAAAAATATGATGTTTTTGATACTTTTCAGAAATGGAAAGCTTTGGTTGAGAATGAGATAGGAAAAAGGTTGAAGTGTCTCAGATGATACTGTTGGAACATGTATAATTTTGAGCTTTTGAACTTCACATTTTGCTTCTTTTACCCAAAAAAGGAAAAAAAAACTTAGATAATTATTCTGGGAATTCAGGCTTCGAAGGATTTCTATCATGATACATCCAAAACTCCCAAACATTGAACTATCTAAGTACTTAAGGTTGTTTCAAGGTTTAAACCATGATTAATTGAAACATAAAAGTGATTAATAAGAGATTAACTTCTCTGTGAATATGACCTTCGAGAGATTTTTGCGCTCTCACATTCAAAACCTCCTAACCCCGAACTATCAAATTGTTAATGACGTTTATGATGAGATAAAATTAACTATTTGAATAATTATTGTGATTTTCTAGGTGATAAATTCCATCATACTTTTTAATAATCTCTCTATAAACATATCTATATGGAGAACATAGATTTTACAAAGCTCTTCAAATTTCAAAATCATTTTATCATTTACAATTAACAATTTTTCATTTAGTGAATATCTTACAAACTTCTCTTGTTACAGGAAGGCTAATCTTATTTCCTTAAGGATTATGGCACCACAGGAAGTTGCAAGGAAGCTTGATAGACCAGATTTCAGAATATAACAAAACAATAAACCAGTTTAGAAGCTTGATAGACCAGATTTCAGAATATAACAAAACAATAAACCAGTTTAGAAGCTTGATAAACTAAGAAAGGGACCAAATATGGTAGGGAGGGGATAAATAGACATAAATGGGAGCAAGAATGTATAAAGTTCAAATCCCTGAAGTGATAAGTCCCTGAAGTGAGAGATCTAGAAACGCACGTCCTTTTGATCTTGATGGCTGATATTTACATTGGGACTCCAGGATTCAGACGTTCCAAGATGCACATTAGTACAAATCTCCGAAGTAGGAGATATGGTGCCACGTGTCCTTTTGATTATGACAAATGAGATTTACTTCGGGACTCCGGGATTCAGGCGTTCTGAAATGCATAATACCACAAACCTTTTGGAGTGTATCTGACATGTGTCCACTTTGATCAATGGTCTAGATGAACTCTAGGCTTTAGGAATTCAGGAGTTCTTTAGTCAACACTTCTTGCTTCCTCCCTAAATATGAGAGAACCAAATGCAAGGATCATTTGACATGTGTCCCCTTCTTGGATCGACGGACAAGAATTGCATGAAGTTCACTCTGTCTTCTCTACATGTCACTGAGAGATGTGACCTCGCCTTAAACTTTCGGCACTTATCTCACTTTGCGAGATCGACAGATGTTTTTTAATGGACCATGAAGATCAATGACCGAGAGAGATTGCGGGGGGTGAAGTTGCGAGGGGTTTAATTTCGAAGGATAGTCCCACAATTTAAACCACGGGTTTCTCTCGGGGGTACGTGGCATCACTAGGTGCATTGTGGGGCAAAGGGTGGGTTACCTCAAAACCACTTCCTCATAACCCCGCAAAATAGACCGTTAGAATCCCGACCCAACACCTGTCCTCCACCCATTCCACCTTTCACCCTGCAATCTGTCACACCCTCCACACTCCCGATACCGTCCACCTCACCACCCACATTATCGCATGCACTCATCCCACCTCCTTGTTGGATACTTGTCCCTACATCATCCTGTTCATGAATAGTTACTCTTCCCCTTAACTGTTATCCATCCCATAACAAGCCAGCACCGAGCTACCTATCCAGTTACCACCCCCATATCTTCAACTGCAATTCTTTATCCCACTAAACACATCTAAAGGGACAGATGGAAACAAAATCAGATGGAAAAGACATTAAGCCAATGATTGTGGTGACCTTAATGGACATGTGTACCCAGTTCTAAGAACAAAGGAAAATGAATTCATCTGCAAGAAAACGAAGAGACAGATGAAGCACTAGCACATCAAATAAAAAATCAAAAATATTTGCATGTTGTTATTTCATTCGGATGGTATTCTATTGTAGGAAGTCCAATAGTTTTTAGTTGAGACAATTTTTGTATAAATACATAGATTTTAGATCTATTCGTGGCTGCTTCTTACCAAATATAAGAGAGAATCTTTTTTTGAGTATTAATACAAGTGCAAACATAGATTCTAAGTTTCGTTCAATTTGAGTTATGTGTTCCCTTTGTGTTTCCATTTCTCTAAATTTCTTTCTGTAATTATTAAAGAGTGAATGATTGAAATTTAGTACTACATCTACTATGATCATATTATACCGAGAGTTCATTCAGTAAACAAATTTTCCTCTATTATTACTGTGATTAAAATAAGACCTGTGATCTATGTGAATTACTACATTTTTATATCCTATTCAAGGGTGCATCTTCTACTTTTCTTCCACTATAACCAAGGTGAGACTTATCTATAATTGATACCTGACTTTGTTTAACATTTTTGTCAATATTTGTACATCATTTGACATTATAATTGTGACTCAAATAACGAGATACAACCTCTATACTGTCTTATTATTAATTTCATAAAAAAATTATTTCTCAGAAAACTAAAGGTAGAAAAAAGCACTCATAAAAATATTTCATTTAAAACCTTTGATGCATGACATTATTCTTTGATCCTTAGAATCAATCTCAGGAACAACATCTTTTTGGCGCCATTGTCGAGGACGAAGAAACAAAATCATTTTCCCTAGGAGAATGACAAAGCTAAATTTTGGTATTTGATGGTGAACAAAGATTGAATACGTGAAAAGTTTCATTTTTCACATGGTGACTCCATTATAGGAAAATTTTTCCTTTGATCGAAAGACTACCACAAAAAACCTAGATGAAAAGTAGACTACGCCAGTTTCGAATTCCAAAAAAATGTTGAAACCAAAGGGATATCTCAGACAAACTGTTGCATCAACAGGGAAGGTATATCAACCTAGAGTTACGCAGGTTAATATTAAAATTCCCGATGAAGAACATAGTCTTAAAGGAAAAATGAAACAAGTTCATTCTACAAAAGCATGAACAAGCAAATCTGAAGTTAAACTAGAAAATCCAGAATTCATTATTCCTGAAATAAAATTTGAGATTGACCAGACCATCCCTATTTCATTAATATATATTTTTACCAGTGAAAATAAAGAATCCATTTCAATCCCTACTATCATTGGTATGCATCCGATGATTTCTCTTCCCTAAGTAGTCAAAAGATCAGTTGATAATTCTTTTGAAGTATTTGAAAATATCCTATGTAGTTCTTGAGTTATGTCTCCTAGAATTCCAATGGTCGGTGTTGGAGGTGCAGGGGATAGTGGAAAAGGTCAACCCCCTAGGATCTTTTCCAAGTTTGGCACTAGATATGATCCCATAGTTCTTCCTATTGTCATGCATGATTTACCCGAAAATTACATGAAGAACGTCCCCAAATTCATGGGAGAAGGGGATCTAACAACAACATAACATATAGTCTTTTTCGATCAATTTGTTGATATTCTTGGCATTGAGTATGAGGATGTTTACACAAGACTATTAGTACATAATTTTGAAGGATAGGTAAGAAATTGATTTAGAGGAATTCCAGTAGGTTCTATACGATCATATGACGATCTATAAACTTCCTTCCTAAGGGAATGGAGTGAGAAAAATGATCATCTTTTTTACTTAACCGAATTCAGAGCCTTGCAAAAGAAGAATTCTGAATCAATCCTACAATTTTTCCACATATTTAATAAGATTTATCAAAAAATCCTAGCCGAAGTTAAACCTTCTCAATAAGTTGCACAGGTGACTTTTGTAGGGGCTTTTGATTCTAATTTCGCTCTACTTTTGAGAGAAATAAGATCCACTACTTTAACAGGGATGAAAGATGATGCTATAGAAATTGAATCCAATATGATGGCATCGGAGAAGTTGAAAACTAAATTTCATGTGGGATCCAGAGAACCGAGACGTTTTAAAGAACATGTAGGACCCTCTAGATCTGGAATATCTGCAAAGGAAAAAATGGATCAGATAGCCAAAATTATTAAATATTTATCGAACAGAATTTCCAGGATGTAAATAGAGAAAGCCAAACCTGATCCATATGTTAGAAATCAATTCAATAGAAATCCTAATCCTCAGATACAACAAAGGAAAATAAAAAATGAGGATCAAAAGATTCAAGATCCGTTTAAAAATGAGAATTTCATGCAGAGAGATGAGGTGAAAGATTATGAGGAGTTGGAGGAAGATCTAAACAACCTTAGCGATGACAATATTGAGCCTCATCTAACCAAGTAGGATTATGAGAAATCCTTAGATCTGGGATATTTGTTTAATAATGATGAAAACATCAACAATCTGTAGGAATCTACATACAAAAGTCTCGTTGAATCAATAATGACCGAGATTCAACATAAATATGATTTAAGGCCAAGAGAAAAAAGTTCTGCAAATATTCCACTGATTTGTTTTTTATCACAAAACAAATAAAATGAGGCAACAGTTACAAAACCATCAACTAAGATGCAAGCTTCCTGAAAAAAGCAAGTTGAAACGAAAGTAGCACAAACTAAGAAGATAGAAAATATAGAAGTTG
Organism: Picea engelmannii; assembly: GCA_009831015.1. Lineage (NCBI taxonomy): Eukaryota > Viridiplantae > Streptophyta > Pinopsida > Pinales > Pinaceae > Picea > Picea engelmannii. Next base: position 113,726 of record ML792324.1, on the reverse strand, counting down.
AATTTCAGATAAGGGAAATTAAAAAACCAATTGGAACTTTCAATTTAGAGAATGAACTTAATAAAATTAAAATTCCAATGCCTCTAGTTGAAATTTTTAGGAACCCGATCTATAAAAAACAAATCGCTAAAGCAATAAATTTTTCTGATGTTTATTTTCAAGGTGATGTTATCGATTTGCAGGACAAAAAACCTACAATCGTGTTTGGACTACACATTCAAAGAAGTAAGGATTTTATTTCTCCTTTCTATATTACACTTATTGTGCACGATCATTTACTTCACAATTGCATGTTAGACTCAGGAGCTTCACATAATTTAATGCCTAATATTATAATGGTAAAATTGGGCCTTGAAATTACTATACCTTATCAATATTTATACTCATTTGACTCTATAAAGGTTAAGTGTCTGGGTATGATTAAATATGTAGTGGTAAATCTTACTCAGGTTCATGTGAAAAGTATCCTTATGGATGTGGTTGTTGTTGATGTTCCTGCCAAGTATGGAATGCTTCTATCCATATCTTGGGGTTCCAAGTTAGGAGGATTGGTTCATCTATACATGCCCTATGCTACAATCCCAATTTTTGGTTGACAATTTACTCGACTGTACAGAGAAACTAGACTGGCATATACCGTAAGTGACCCTCAAAACCCCAATAACTACCTAGTCTATGTTGCTGATCAAGATTTAGGAAATTGTATATTATCCATAGATGACGATTTTTAAGAATGTATAGAAGAATAAAATCAAGAAATAGAAATTTCAAAGAAAAATATAAATGTTAGGGAAGTGATGTGGAAAATGTTCTTCGATGGTGCTTCATCTTGCGAAGGAGCAGGAACTGGAGTTTTATTCGTGGCACCAGGTGATGAGTATGTTATTCCTTTCTCTTATAGATTACAATGGGAGGTCGATTATACCAATAATGTATGTGAATATGAAGCTTTAGTTTTAGGATTAGAAGCTGCAAGAAAATTAAAAATCGAACATATGATAGCTTATGGCCATGTGGAGCTCATTGTAAAATAAATAAAACAACAATATCAAGCTCAGCAACCGAGATTGAGATCGTATAGAAATTGTGCCTGGGATCTGATAGAGAATTTCTTCTTGTTCTTTAATATTCACTCTATTCCTAGAATGAAAAATCAACAAGTTGATTCTTTGGCCAAAGCTGCTGCAACTTTCATACCACCTATAGTTTTGAAACTGAAATATCATATCGAGATGAGGCATAGAACTTTGATTCCGAAAAATATTCAAAAATGGAAAGTGTTTGAAGATGACGAAAAAATCAAACAGTTTCTGGGAATGGTTGACGAGCTCTCTGAAACCCACATAGATCAAGAAAATTAGAATGATCTTGCTTGGATTATGCATGAAGGAGAGAACCCAGAAAAGTTCCAAGATAAAATTGCAAATCCCTGCATGCTCTTACATAAGAAAAATCAAATTCCTAGAGGGATGATCCCCTTAGAAAGTTTGTTTGACCAGGATGATATACCTTTAAATTCTACCTTGGGACCTCAACTCGAAGAAGTTGAAGATTGTAATGTAGGAACTAACGAAGATCCCAAAATGGTAAAAATATCAAAATACCTTCCAGCCTAAATAAAGAGTAAATATGTTGAGTTACTTAGACAATATAAAAATGTTTTTCCATGGTCTTATGATGATATAAAAACTTATGATACTTCTATTATTGAAGACAAGATTCCCTTAAAACATGGTATTAAACCTTTCAGGAAGAAGCTTAGATAGATAAACCCAATTCTTCTGTCAGTAATAGAAAGGGAGGTTAAAAAGCTCCTTGATGCAAAAATCATTGTTCCCATCAGATTCTCTAAATGGGTGTCCAATTTAGTCCCCATTAGAAAGAAGAAAGGCAAAATAAGACTGTGCGTTGATTTTAGGAAATTAAATCAACCGTCTCTTAAAGATAACTACCCGCTCCCAAAGATGGACCATGTTTTAGAAAAGGTAGTAGGGGCTAACATAATTTCTATGATTGATGGTTTCTCAGGATATAATCAGATCGTTATTCATGAAGATAATATAGAAAATACTATGTTTACTACTCCATGGGGAACCTTTATGTATGATAAAATGCATTTTGGTTTGATGAATGTAGGAGAAACTTTCCAGAGAGAAATGGATATCGCATTCGTCGGTGAAAGAGACAATTTTTTATTTATTTATCTAGATGATTTAAAAGTTTTTTCCAATTCTGATGCTGAACATTTGATGCACCCTAGACAAACTTTTGAAAAATGCAGAAAATTTGGTTTGTCACTTAACCCCAAAAAATCACACTTTTCTATGCAAGAAGGTAAATTTTAGGTCATATAGTTTCAAAATATGGAATCAAGGTTTATCCTAAGCGAGTTGAGGCTATTGACCTGATTAATATTCTTAGAAATATAAAAGAGATTCAATCCTATTTTGGTCATATCAATTTCTTCAGCAAATTTGTTCCTAACTTTGTTGAAATAATCAAATTGATTACAGATATGATAAAAAAGGACAACAAAGTAAAATGGACTGCAGAATCTAAGGTGTCTTTCGAGAATGTTAAGAAAGCTATAGGAGAAGCACTAGTATTGTCAAGTCTAGACTATACAAAGGAATTTTAATTTTCTCTTTCACTTCTTAACATACAATTGCAACAGCGTTCGTTCAAAAGAACGAAGAAGGATTCAAACAACCAATATCCTTTTCCATCAAAATCCTCAGGGATACAAAGCTAAGATATGATATACTTGAAAAACAAGCTTATGAAATGGTGAAGACTCTCAAGGATTTCAGAACATATATCTTGCACTCCAAAATAATTGCTTATGTGCCAACAAATGAAATTAAAGACATCATGGTTCATCCATATAGTGATGGAAGGATAGGTAGATGGTTGGATAAAATTCAAGAGTTTGATCTGGAAGTGAAACCAACCAAGCTAGTGAAAGGCCAATTTCTGGCAAGGCTTGTAATGTACCTCTAATTTCCATAAAAAAAATGTGGTCATTGATTCTCCAATTAAAGACATATCTGATTCAAATATTGCTACATGGGGATTATACACTTCTTCCTTCCACCATTGATACTTACCAAAACTATTTTATTACTGATAATTAAAATACTTTACCTCATTTTCGAAACCCTCGACTCTTTGCAACCATACAAGTATTTCTTTCTACTCTTATCCTAGGATATAATTCTATCCTTAGAAAACTATACATACATACATACATACATATATATATATATATATATATATATATATATATATATCACAATGTTTATGCAACAACTTATATATATATATATGTCTATTGCCAATTCTATTGCACCAGCAAGGCTTACCATGAGGAGAGTATTACGAATGAACGTTCATTAATTATGAAGTGACCATTACGTTTCTTCGGGTATAGGTGACAAAGAACTTAATGGACTATTTGTTATCAACGTGATCACCAATACATGTAAGTGTCAAAGGTGGAGATGGTAATTAAGGACCAGTTCTCACATTTCCCATTTAGGAATAACTATCGTTCCCATTCGAACTAACTCTTGGTATCAGGCTTCCTTTTACTTAACGAGATTTGATGAATTCAACAAAACCCTAACCAAACTAGAACGAGGAATCCAAACTGTATGTCAATTCGATTTTTCCGTGGATTGAGGAGGGATTAATTTTGAGATATGATCAAGAAGGTGTAATGACTCTTCTGCTAGAGTGTTTAAGGTGTTTTGAAAGAACCCCATGGGACTATCACGAGTTTAATGTGTCCCTATGAAATCTTGCCACCTTGCCCTAACTACGGTACTGAGTTTACGGACTGCCATTAAGTGTCAATAGACTACTAGATGGGTTATAGAGACTACCGTCTTCATTATTTTTATTTTGATATCATCTCTATGTGTTTCCTGCGATTATGGTCGAGTTATCAATCCTTCTCTGTAAATGTTTCATGCTTAAGTTGTTGACTCGTTCTGGGAAAAACGTTTTGGGCGGACCACTACCATTGGGATTCTGCTATAAACAAGGTAAGAACATCTGGTCAATCATTTTGGAAACCCTGTATTATAACAACATTCTAGTTATGGAAGGTAGTTTATCGAAGTCTTTCAAAGTTAAGGTTGCTTTGACAGTACATAGTTTGGATAATAGTATGGCTGTACATTTTGTGAGGTCTCTGGTTTACCTTTCTTTGGTATTCTGGCCTTCAGGACCGTAAGGACGGTCGCTTACCTTATGCTACTCCAAAACCTTGAGTGCTTCCTTTAGTTGCAGTCATAGTCCTCTTGTCTTCTTATTGTATATTCCCACCCCTCATTAGATTATAGTAAAATACAAATTTTGTTTATCAGAGGAAGGGTAAAAGTCTTACGTTAACTAATTATTTGGGAGATAAAAAAGTCCCACCATGAAATGCATAAAGAGTTGTATATTTCATCTTGTTTTTCATTATGGTTTGAAACATGTCGTCTAGTGTTGAACTAAAAAGACCTCTGCGATTTTCATCCTATTAGGATATATTACGGTATCAATGAAGTCTCTTGAAAATTATCAGATGTTATTTTTCACTATCACTATCCCTACCATTTGAATTCATTAGATAGGGGTCTATGTATCAATCGTTGAATTAGAAAAAAAAAGGATATCCTCTGCACGTTGTTTCTAGTAGATTTATAACTCAACTGTTAAGTAGATTTTGTCCTATGTGGAGAAATTGTTTATGATGTCTATGCACATCATGATTTGTGTCGTTTGAATGGTAGAGAACCTAGTACTGTCAATTGTTTTCTTTTACTATGATTAATAAAATTTTAGATTCGGTACCGACACTAATGATGGGCCCTACTAATGCGAGGGTACCCATCAAGGAGTCACTGGTCCATTCCCCTCATCCTAGCCGCCTATCCAGCCAGAAGCGACAAGGAAAGTGTTTGAGAACTACTTATCATAAGTTAAGTATCCCTCTGAAATACATTTATCATTTTGTGGATATGTTTGTTTTACCCTTCTTTCATTTATATAAATGTACTGATAATTTACCGGTGAAACCTTGCAGGGTTTTCATCTGCGCAAGAATTCAAAACGTGCCTTATTATCCTCGGTGCAAAAGGTATTCGAGCTCATTTCGTAACCCTTTGGTGTTTACGCAGTGAAGGAATAAACTCAATATCATTTAATGGCATGACTTAGTATCCACTCGATTTACCATAGTGGATGGAAAGAGTAGAATCTTCCCAACTTTACTCCTGATCTTTCTAGTCTGGTTATTATATGTAATATTTCTTCGAAGGTTAAACTCTACATGACTTTTCCCTATCTATTTTCAATAATATAATGAATGTTGGATACACTATAATTGATCTTCTCGACTTTATCATCCTTTACTATTGTATTAAATCTTATATTTAATATCAGAGTTATATGTAACTTGGAGATCTACCTTGTAAATCAATTTTGTTGAATAGACATATTCACTTTTATTTACAAGTCCTCCATATTGTATTTCTTCACTTTGATACTTTGTAAATGTTGTGGTTCTATATATTCTTCACCGTATGATACGAAAGTGTAGTTACTTCTTTACTTTCGATCTTAGAAGTAGCATGTATCTGATTAGAAGTCCAATTTCTACCTAATATGTTTTTCTGTATATACAATCGTCTACCGGTTGGTATGCATATGACCGTAGGTTACCTTATTAAGTTGCAATTGGTAATGTAATGAGTTAATGAATGGTTTTAGACTCTCTGTTCAGTGTTTCCTTTATACAAATATTAGATATATGCATGTTGGAAAAGTTTATTTTCTTATATAATATGAGATCATATCTTTGTATATTTGAGTTTTCAGTTGCAAAAATTTAATATTGAATCCTTCTATAATTTCTCCGCAATGTACCAACTGAAATAGGCCTATATGTGTGTGTGTGTGTGTGTGTGTGTGTGTGTGTGTGTGATATAAGCATGTATATAATTTTGTAGGATCCATATTGTTTCGTACTCCTACTCATTCAATGTTATGCGAGAAAGGAAGTCCTCAACTAAGTAATATGACTTTGCTGAAAACTTTGATTACAGAAAAATTGCATACACCTATATACATATATAGACTTGTTTCAGATCCACTTATACATACATAGGTCTGCCTAGAATTTTAATTATAAGAGTATATGTACACTTGTATATAGAGTGGTTTCAGATCCATTTATACATAGATAATTTTGTCTAGAAATTTAATTACAGAGTGAACATTTCTGGAAATGGGCCATTCATACCATTTTAGCGAATAAAAGGAATTGGAACATTCGTTCCAAATTTAAATCAACAGAAAAGAGTCACTTAGAATTCGATTTGAAAGGAATTCTGTCATTTTTATGCTTCATACACTCAAATAGATTTCACTCAGGTTATTCTAGTGATTCAAAATTGATAGATGCACTACATCAATGATTTAATCATTTAACAAAGATGGAAATATTTCAATTCAGAATTAACAAATGCATCACATCAGACATATAATCATTCGAAAAGAGAAGGAGCAGGTGAACATATATGAACCAATTCACAGGAATACAAAGGGAACAACCATGTTCCTCCCAACCATAGAACAGGGAAGCCAAATCACTTGCCCAGTTCACTCCCTATCCTGACCATGAATCCATGAGGGAAAACTTGGAATTTCCTCTTCAACAATGTCTTCCTCTGTCAAAACCTTTTCTTGCCTCACACTCAAAAATTAGTGCTCATAACAAGAAGTACTCCGTAACTCTTTTCCCCAGGATACCAGGCAATGTCCTGCCTCCTCACATATGTTATATATCAAAACCATATTTTTGCCTAGGTCTTTTTCCCTCCCTTGGGAATTTTTGCAGCTTTCTAAATCCCTAATTTTTAGGGGCTGGGAGTGGCCAAATCCTTGATTTTCCACTTGTAACAATCAACACTGAGGTAGTTCCAACATGTTCCCCACTCATGGAGTCAAGGTCAGTTGAATTTAACATGGTTGTTCCATTTGTCCTCCTGCAATAATTATAAAATATTTTGTTTTAATACAAGTGTCATAGTCAAATAGTTAGTTGGGTCAAATAAGATCTCTACCCAACAATCATAATAATTAAATTACAATTTACCAAATTCGAAATTTGGAATTTCCATAAATGGAAAAAAAATTCCAAATTCGAATTTACCAAAAACGAAATAATTTTCCTAACAATTTTTTAATTCAAAAATAATTTGTTTTGGGGGATGTCACAAGGCTATTAGTGTTACACGTCAAAATTGCTCAGTTGGATAAGTGTCGCATCTTCCCTACAACTTTCGCAAGTGTCACAAGTTGGTCACTAGTGTCGCAAAGGATGTTCAGACATACTGTCATGATAACGACACTAAGGAGACACTTATAACATATCACATCACTGATTTGAAGGAGGAGAACTGATCTACTAAAGTCAAACAACCTTTTTCCATCTGAGAGCACCCAAAAAATTGAGTTTTGGAGAGGAGCGCTCCCCCTTACACTATCCCGGAGCACCGACGCTCCCCAATACACTGTCAGGGAGCGTTATAATGCTCCCCTGGCCCTTTTGAGGGAGCGCTATAGATTTTGAGAGCGTTGGTGCCCCCTAAAGCTTACTAGGGAGCGCTACAATGCTCTGATGGCCCTTTTGAGGGAGCACTACCTATTCTGGGCGGTTGTTAAGCTGTTGAGATGAACGGGGGAAGCATCTTTTCATTCTTGGAAGGCGGTTGGATTCGAATCCCTAGTCCAACCATGATCCTAGGGCAGATCCTCAACTGAAGGAGGAAAATCCTCACCTTCCCCAAGGATATCTCAAGATTGTTGAGCCTCTCCAAGGCTATATAAACAAGATTTCTAATGGTGAAATCACGACTGCATAATAGAGAATGTCAAACTTATGATCCCATAAGTGGGACTGCAAAATAGAGAATGACACCAAACTTATGATCTCATAAGTGGTGTTGGAGCTGATTGAAAAAGGGGAAGAACTGAACATATGAAACTTATGATCTTGGGGGAAAATAACAGTCAGCCAAAGGAGAGTGATCAGTGAAGCTGTTGTTATCCAGGTTGTGGATCTTTCAGGCAAGGGTTAGACGAAGAGGACTTGACGAAGCTGTCGCATTTGCATCTACGATTGTAAGTACTGCTGTCATTATTCTCATTAATATGACACGCTTGGCCTGTTTCTTTCTAGTTTGTGTCTGATGTTACATGAAATTATCATTTAGTGATAGATCTGTTTTCAAGCTAATGTCAATAGAGTAGGAAGCGGTCGTATCTTGTTTTGTCCACAGACCTCAGCGAGGAGCAAAGGATTGGAGCGCAACTCAGAGCGTGCAGGGACAAACGTCGATTGAAAGGTACTTCTGATATCCTCCCTTCTCATGAATTAGTTTAGATAGATTTGAAAGGAGGTCAGTGTCCATGTTAATCATTTTTCTGTCTAGGGTTAAGCTCAAGACTTAGAGGTGATCTACCTGTCCGCAGGGAGATTTTCCTACAACAGAAACTGGCGACTCCACTGGGGAGATAGCCTCGAATCGAAACCTCTTGTTTTGATTTTTCTCCTCATTGACCTTGTTCTATCCCTTGATTGTTTCAGACCTAGTTTACCCCTATTTGGTTAGTTTCATGAGCTGATTGGATCCTTACCTTGTTACATTCAACATATTTGTTAAGCTCAGATCCCAATTTTTGAAATTTTTTGACATTTCTGGGACTTTTAGACCCTGGCGCCCCTGACCTAGTGTTATCAGAGCACCAACGCTTATGGAAGCCTTACACAGAGCACTATAATGCTCTTTTCCCTTGGAAATAGAGCGTTGGCCCCCTTTTGGCCTAAAAACCCTCCACAATTGCATTTTTCAGGGTTTGCCTCTGTGGCTCTTCTACTGAGTGATCTAGTGAGTCAATTTTTCTTCCCTTTTAGCAGTGACATCTATCTTTTTGAGGAATAAACACCTTGTTGATTGGATCTTGTAACCTTATTCACCCTTTTGCATTGAGTTTTTCCTATTGAGTGAAGCTTGGAACCCATGCATTGCTTTTCTTTTCTCTTCAATTGAGCGAAAACCCTGGTGAAGGTCATCAAAGGTCTATAGATCTCTGTATCTTGTTTTCAGTCAAGGTCATTTGTTCTTCAACTCTTGTTTTTGGGTGTGAAGTTTGTTTTTCTTTGATTGCTTCCTTTCTTTCATTTTTCGTTTGATTGCCACAAAGGGTGTATTGTTTGCATGACTTTTTCTTATGCTAGTTTGGTTTTTCATTCATACCAAGAAGATAATTAGCAAAGATAAGCATTGTGATTGTATCGATCATCATCCATACACAAACAATAAAGATATATTCATGATTGATTGAGCATATTGGAAGGCATTTAAAAGTTTTTGCATCACATTAGGATTTGATTGAGGAAAATAATTGTTTGAGAGCATTCCGTAGTTGTGCTTGTTAGTGAAAGAACTCTCTCTCTCCCTTCGATAGACATTCATCGAAATGAAATGACTGTTTATCATGATCGATGCATTCTTTGGGTCTGAGTCATAATTCCATTTGTTTCACTTCCATGCACCCCTTTGCGTAAAGAACAGCCATAAAAATCAACGGTAATTAAAACTTATCTAGAATTGTTTTGCTAGAATCCTCCACCAACAGTAGAATAGGTGTAGTACTTTGGATTAGGCTGTGAGCATAACTCTCCAAAGTTGTCAAAATGAACATTAGCATCCTGAGTTAGGGAGAGTAAATCCAGTTATCGTATAAGTCTGCCTGGGACCCCCCCTCTCACATAGGGGTTTAACTAACCCTCCATGGTTTAACTGATTGTGGTGGTCAGATCGTATTATGGGGATCACTTTGAGGTAAATCCATAATTACTGCGTGGAAGCTTCTTAGTTGGTTTCGGGCTTGATACCCTGCCCGTACGTTCGGATCGAACTGTCGACTGTTCCCACCCAGGGGATGACTACGAATTGGTAACCTTAGTGGCCATAATCTTTAGGTTCTTACACAAGGTGACGGTGACGAGAAGTCTCACTATACCTGGAGCAGACATTGGTCAAACTCACTTGGGCTCCTTGGAGGGTAAATCCACAATTACTGCGTGGAATATTGCACCAAGGCATAAGTCTGTTAAGCAGGTCGCCATTGTAACTGTTCCACCCTATCCCCGCCCCTTCTGGACTTGATCATGCGACGTTGGATTTCATCACCAACTAGTACGGTCATCAAAAGAAGGTACTGTTTGCTTGGTTGTGATTCTTCGATTTTATTAGCGTATGCTATTTCTTTTACTTAGTGGACCTTAGGTCGAGTCAGTGTTAATGGCATCGAATCCTGGGAGTACCAATGGAGGAACCCCTTTATCTGGGGAACCTTATACCTTTCCCTCATTTGGAAACTTTGGTCCTCCATATGTTGCCACACTGAGTCTTCCAGGACTCACTATTGGATTACCAGTTTGGTTGTTCCCCACTCCGGTGATCCCAAGTCCTCCCAATGTTTCAGATGCACCTAATACTTTGGATGCCAATACACCACCCACATATCAACCTCATGTCGACTTTTCGCCTTCTCCACCCATCAAGTCTCCTTCCATTTCTCCTTCTTCGCCTAGTGAAATCTCTAAAGCAAGTTGCCAGGTTGATCAGAAGAAGAAGAAATGGAAAGAGAAGAAGAAGAAGAGCCCGAAAAGGACCAAGGCCCCAACAACATCAGATGTTGGCTCTAAGAAACCAGTTATTGTTAATAGTACTGGGAGTGTTGGTGAGATCAATAAGATTGAAAGAAACAATCCAAAACCTAAATTCCCTTGCAGCCTTTGTAAGGGTGACCATTTTCTGAGGGATTTCCCCGGTCTTACCCCAGTCTTAGAAATGTGGTCCTCCACGTCATCGACCTTTGTCTATCATGTTGATAATACCCCATCAACTAGTGATGTTCAGGTTGGTAAGAAGAAGAAAACTGTCAAGTTCCCTTGCATGTTATGCAAAGGTAATCATTACTCTCACCTTTGTCCTCGCATGGATGAGGCTTCTTCTCTTTTGGAAAAAATTCAACTTCCAAAAGGTTGTCGTAAGCTTTCCCCTGACCCATCGTTGGTTGATGGAGTGGTCAATCTGGTTCCATCCTCGGTTAGTCCGGTTGATCAGGTGGTCAATCTAGTTGCCTCCTCGATTGAACCACAAACCCAAGTAGCTGATCCAGTTCCGTCATCGATCAACCCCGCTCTCCATCAAAAGAGTGACACGAAAGTGGTCGATTTGTTTTCATCCTCAGTCGATCCCACTCTCCCGTTAGAGAGTGACACCAAAGTGGTCGATCCATATCCACCCTTCGACCCCATTATTCCCTTGGAGAATGAAACTAAAGTGGTCGATCCAGTTTCTCCATCGATCGATCCCATTCCCCCATTGCGGAATGCCAAAGTGACTGATCCTGTCCCTTCCTCGGTCAGTCCCACTCTTCCTCCGAAGAGTGCTAATGTGGTCTATCCAAGTCCACCATTGGTTGATCTGATCCAATCATCGATCGATCCTCCTCTCCTTCTAGAGAGTAAACCCGATACTGCCCATGTTTTTCTTGTTAATACAGACTCTACCATGCCTGGGGGAATTCCTCCTCCTCCTGTAGAACCCCCTCCAAGTAATGAAGCCATACTTTTTGATTGGGGTGTGCTAACTGGACCTCGTCTTCCCTCTCACGTTCCTTTCCAGATTACAGTTCAGGTTCGTGGTCGGGACGTTCCTCAAACGTTGATAGATGAAGGTGAGTCCATTAGTATTTTGTCTTCTGTTGCTTGGTACGCTTTGGGTTGTCCGCAACTTGCACCAGTTACACAGAATCTGTTAGCTTTTAACAGAGGAACTAGTCAACCTTTAGGGATCCTTCCTCAGTTTTCTGTAACTTTGGGAGGGAAAAATGTCTTTATCGATGTCATGGTAGTCCGAGACCCCTTGGATTTCTCTTTACTCCTTGGGCAGGATTATGTCTATGCTATGACAGCTATTGTATCCACTCTTTTCCGTGTGATATCTTTCCCTCACGATGGAAGAATTGTGACTGTTGATCAAATTTCATTCATCAGCCCCAACTGGGTTACCTCCCTAAGTGGTTCTTATATGTAGACAGTATCACCCCCGCCGCATGTCAATTATGTGGCATTGTCTCCCATGACCTCCACTTCCGACAATTTGGATCCGGTCGTTGACATGGTGATCTCTTCGGTAGGGTCATTGGAGCCTGATCTCCTTACCCCTATCACGACCCTCAACATGTGTTCCTTCTAGAGTAACCGTCTTCCATCCGACGAAGATCTCTTGGAAGCCATGACCGAGTTTTGTCCCTTGACATCGTATCCCTCCAGAGCATTATCCTCTTGGAAGACATGATCGAGAAGAGGTTACGAGCATAGTCTCTCTTCTCTGTGGAAAGCTCGTTAAAAAATGAAACAGATGTCACGAGCATCGTTTCTCTTCTCAGTGGCAAGCTCGTTAAAAAATGAAACTGAGGCCTTGAGCATAGTTTTCCTCGCTGTAGCAAGCTCGTTAAAAAATGAAACAATGATCTGGGGATCGAACCCGAAACCTTGAGCATAGTTCTTTTCCTGTGTCAAGCTCGTTAAAAAATGAAACAATTACCTCTCCCTTCAAGTTGAGTCTTTCACCAGATCTCGTAGATGTCGAGTCGAGTCTTTCGTTAGGTCTCATTTTTGAACCTTCATTTCATTCACCTGTATCTTTTTTCTCCATCTAGCACATAAATTGGTGACAACCTCACAGTCGGTGAATGAATTGAAGCTTGGGGGTCATGTCTCCAGCCTCTGATGATCATTCTGGAGTCAAGCCACCAACTTTCAAGCTGGGGGCATACCGAGCTTAGTCTTTGTTCTTTCTCGTGCTCATAAATACATGAGAATGCAACCGGGTAAAATTTTATCTCTTTTTCGGACCCGTATGGATACACGAACACATGAAAAAGGAACCCCCGTGGAGTCTCCTTTAAACCCTTTTCAGACTCTCTAAATATGAAAAGATTGTCGAGTGATCTTGCTTCCTTTCACACTCGTTAAAAGGTCAAAAAGGGCATCTTTCGAGCGATAGTTTAACACTTTTTCGGTCTCGTTGGACTACTGTACGAAAAAGGCACTGAGAGAGTTCTCTTTTAAGTGTTTTTCCAAACTCTATAATCCCGAAAAACCTTCGAGTTTTCTGTCTTTGGACTCGTTAAAGAACACATCGACAGACCCATATGGGAACAAACCCTTACTTCTTCCGGTTTGTTAAAAAAAGGAAGAGGAACTTACCGAAAGTGAGTTATATCGAGCATGTGTTATCCTCCTCGAGCTCGTTAAATTAAAAAGAGGTACTCATCTATCTGGATGGGGGAAAAATTGAAAGGAGAAAGCCAAGCAGTCTCTTGAGAACACCATCTAGCACTTCTTAGAGTCGCCCTTGAACACGACACTTTGTCATTTGCTCATAACATAATCCGATGAACCTTTGCACTGAGCCAGTCCTTGAGTTTCCTTTCACTCCTTTGGGTCACCCGACGCAAGTCACAGTATCTATTGCACAATTTTGTTCCATGTCATGTTTTGTTGTTGTGCCCCAGTCTTCAAGGGAAGTATCCGCCTCGAGATTCAACCATCCCAAATATAATGCCTCAAAACCCATGTCAATCCATGTTCTTTTGACCTACCAATTACATCTTCATACATGTTTCGCGTCGTTGATGGGGGATACATCAAGGCCCTCCCTCGACGAGTCTATTCCTGTCGACTTCAACACATTATCCGGGAATTAGACTTAGAAACCATTTAGTACTTTGGGACCTGCATGCCTCAATGGAAGGCCTCCTCACGTTTGACAGTGGGTTTACATCATTGACCTCTGATTGAATGGTTCCACAGATGTTCGACTTCATCTCATCTATTCACGTTCGGTGGAATGTACTAAGGTACCTTGGGAATCATTGACATTAATGGTGATCTCCCTCGCACTTGTTAACGGTTCACACCATTGACCGGTAATCAAGTGGTTTCTACCATGTTCGACGTCAAGATATATATTCGCATGGTCGGATTCGTACCATATCGGGATTGGTAAGAAGACCCTGGGTTGAGCGATCACTTTGATATCTGATTTTCCCAGGCTGCGAAGGAGTATTTATTGGACAGGAACAAATACACTGTCACATAGATCCACTTTGTATTGGTCGTGGCTATGTCTTGTCATCTCATAGATCCACCGTGTATTCTTCGTGGCTACAATCAGTCCAAGTCATCAGATTATAGATCCACATTGTATCCTTGGTGGCTATACCTTTTTATCAATACAATTATGGATCCGTAGTGTATTTTATAGCAGCCATATCCTACTAAGTCTTGATCACCCAAGCATAGGTATGCCTCCCTTGGGTTTTGAAATATGTCATGATATTTGTTGGATGTTTGCGTGTAGCTTCTGTCAGGTTCTCCGAGTCTATACCCTTTCTTGAGTATCTACAAAGTATTTCAGTTATCAGTTAGCATCTTCTAACTTCATACTTTGGGGGGCATTCTGTTACACGTCAAAATTGCTCAGTTGGATAAGTGTCGCATCTTCCCTACAACTTTCGCAAGTGTCACAAGTTGGTCACTGGTGTCGCAAAGGATGTTCAGACATACTGTCATGATAACAACACTAAGGAGACACTTATAACATCTCACATGACTGATTTGAAGGAGGAGAACTGATCTACTGAAGTCAAACAACCTTTTGCCATCTGAGAGCACCCAAAAAATTGAGTTTTGGAGAGGAGCGCTCCCCCTTACACTATCTCGGAGCGTCGGCGCTCCCCAATACACTGGCAGGGAGTGTTATAATGCTCCCCTGGCCCTTTTGAGGGAGCTCTATATATTTTGAGAGTGCTGGCACCCCCTAAAGCTTACTAGGGAGCGCTACAACGCTCTGATGGCCCTTTTGAGGGAGCGCTACCTATTCTGGGCGGTTGTTAAGCTGTTGAGATGAATGGGGGAAGCATCTTTTCATTCTTGGAAGGCGGTTGAATTCAAATCCCTAGTCCAACCATGATCCTAGGGAAGATCCTCAACTGAAGGAGGAAAATCCTCACCTTCCCCAAAGTTATCTCAAGATTGTTGAGCCTCTCCAAGGCTATATAAACAAGCTTTCTAATGGTGAAATGAGGACTGCATAATAGAGAATGTCAAACTTATGATCCCATAAGTGGGACTGCAAAATATAGAGTGACACCAAACTTATGATCTCATAAGTGGTGCTGGAGCTGATTGAAAAAGGGGAAGAACTGAACATATGAAACTTATGATCTTGGGGGAAACTGACAGTCAGCCAAAATAGAGTGATTAGTGAAGCTGTTGTTATCCAGGTTGTGGATCTTTTAGGCAAGGGTTAGACGAAGAGGACTTGATGAAGCTGTTGCATTTGCATCTACGATTGTAAGTACTGCTGTCGTTATTCTCATTAGTATGACACGCTTGGCCTGTTTCTTTCTAGTTTGTGTTTGATGTTACATGAACTTATCATTTAGTGATAGATCTGTTTTCAAGCTAATGTCAATAGAGTGGGAAGCGGTCCTATCTTGTTTTGTACACAGACCTCAGCGAGGAGCAAAGGATTGGAGCGCAACTCGGAGCATGCAGGGACAAACGTCGATTGAAAGGTACTTCTGATATCCTCCCTTCTCATGCATTAGTTAAGATAGATTTGAAAGGAAGTCAGTGTCCACGTTAAGCATTTTTCTGTCTAGGGTTAAGGTCAAGCCTTAGAGGTGATCTACCTGTCCGCGGGGAGATTTTCCTACAACAATTAGCCAAATCAAATTTCAGAGCACTAGGAATAAATAACTTTGAATCACATGATTTTCTTCTAGATATAGAGGAAATTGACAATCAAGAACCTATAATTCAGATTGAAGATAAGTTTTCTTCCTCTGTCTGGTATCGTGATATTGTTACGTACCTCCTTACTCTTCAATTCCCAAATGACATGAATCCTTCTAAAGAAATAACTTTAAAGCTACATGTAATTAAGTATTGCATTGTTGATAGCAAATTGTATTGGAAAGACCCTATGGGTTTATTGTTATGTTGTCATTTGAAATCCGAAACATAAGGTGTCATTGATGAATTTCATGAAGGAGTATGTGGAGGACATCATGCCTAGGGGGAAAAAACTTACAAGATTTTAAGGGAAGGATATTATTGGCCAAAGTTATTTATTGATGTGAATGTGAGGATCAGAGCTTGTAATTCATATGAAGTGTTCGTTGGTAAGCAAAATCTCCCTGCCTTACCTTTAATTCCAGTAAAATATGAGGCTCCTTTCCAAAAATGGGGCTTAGACTTCATCAGAGAAATCCATTTTCAATCAATTTCTCAACATAGATGGATTCTAACCATTATTGATTACTTTACAAAATGGGTTGATTCCATTCCAACTCAGAATGCTACAGATTCGTTAGTAAAAAACTTTTTGGAGGAAAACATCCTAGCAAGATTTGGTTGTCCTTGAAAAATAGTCACTGATGATGCTCAGGCTTTCAAATCTATGGCAATAATCAATTTCTGTCAGAAATACAATATTATTTTAGGTCATTCTACAACTTATTATCCTCAGGGAAATGCATTGGCTGAATCATCTAACAAGAGCCTGATGACTATAATAATAAAAAAATTGATAGAAAATAAAAAGCCTTGATATATCCACTTAAAGTATGCCTTATGAGAAAACCGAATTAGAACCAACAAATATATAGGTATGTCTACTTTACAATTGGTTTATGGTACTGACATTATCATTCCTATCAATCTTTCTCTTCCTGTGATGAAACTCTGGTAGGATGCAAATGAATAGCCAAACAACGCTACGAGAAGAATGAATAAAATCATCGAAGTTCAGCAGAACAGAGTGGAAGTGGATGATAAGCTTCAAAAGTACCAGGATAATATGAAATCCCTTTTCGATAAAAAAAACAAATATAGGGAGTTTCTTGCTAGAGATTTAGTTTTAAAATGGGAGGCTAGAAAGGAAGACGCAGTGAAACATGGAAAATTCAATCATCTTTGGTTCATACCATTCAAAATTGCAGCTGCCAAGGGAAAAAACTCATTCTCACTAGAAAATCATGATGGGGAAATTCTTGACACTCGTATCAATGGGTTCTATTTAAAACATTTCATGCATTAGTCACATTCCGGCTTTCCATTGTATATATCAGATTTGATTGACATTGGCTCTTTTAATTTTCAATTTTTCTTTTCTTTTTGTAAATTATATGAGTCATTTGAACATTTGTTGTAATTTTTTTTAATAAACTTATGATTTCTTGACATCATTAAAATGAAAAATAAAAAAAAATGTATCACATATCCTCTCTATTCTATAGGATTTTATGATATTTTGCATTTTATTCCTTTTGCAGAGTAGATCTTGTTGAACAAGAGATGAGGCTGAATAAAAATTCAACACTCAAACATTTGATTTCTCTAAAAACAGGTGATAAATTAATAATCTGCCTTTGTTACACGTCAAATTTACTCACTTTGATAGTGTCACAAGTGTCATCATTACAAAGGTCGCAAGTGTCGCATTTTTCTCACAAGGTCGCAAGTGTCGCATGTTGCTCACAAGTGTCGTAAAACATCAAACAAAGCATACTGCCATGATTCCTATGTCGTGCCTATAACAACATGAGAAGGACACTTAAAACACCTCAAACATCTGATTTGGAAGAGGAGAAATGAGTCAACAGGCTTGCAAACCATTTGCCATATGAAAGCACCTCAAAAACTGATCTTTTGAAGGAGAGCGCTCCCCCTTACACTATCTCGGAGCACCGACGCTCCCCCTTACACTGTCAGGGAGCGTTATAACGCTCCCCTGGCCCTTTTGAGGGAGCACTATAGATTTTGAGAGCGCTAGCGCCTCCTAAAGCCTACTAGGGAGTGCTACAACGCTCTGATGGCCCTTTTGAGGGAGCGCTACCCATTCTGGGCAGTTGTTAAGCTGTTGAGATGAATGGGGGAAGCATATTTTCATTCTTGGAAAGCAGTTGGATTCGAATCCCTAGTCCATCCATGATCCTAGGGCAGATCCTCAACTGAAGGAGGCAAATCCTCTACTTCCCCAAGGATATCTCAAGTGGTTAAAGCCTCTCCAAGGCTATATAAGAAATCTTTCTAATGGTGAAAAGGGGATGGAAAATGAGAATCACACCAAACTTATGATCTCATAAGTGGTGCTAGAAAGGGGAAGAATTGAAGATATGAAACTTATGATCTTGGAGGAAACTCACAGTCAGCCAAAGGAGAGTGATCAGTGAAGTTGTTGTTATTCAGGTTGTGGAGCTTTTAGGCAAGGCAACCTCGTTATTCTCATCAATATGACACGCTTGGCCTGTTTCTTTCTAGTTTGTGTCTGATGTTACATGAACTTATCATTGATTGATAGATCTGTTTTCAAGCTAATATCAGTGGAGTAGGAAGTAGTCGTATCTTGTTTGTCTGCAGAACTCAGCGAGGAGAAAAGGATTGGAGCGCAACTCGGAGCATGGAAGGAAAAACGTCGATAAAGAGGTACTTTTGTTATCCTTCCTTCTCATGTATTAGTTTAGATAGATTTGAAAGGAAGTCAGTGTACACGTTAAGCATTTTTCTGTCTAAGGTTAAGGTCAAGCCTTAGAGGCGATCTACCTGTCCGCAGGGAGATTTTCCTACAACAGAAACTGGCGACTCCACTGGGGATTCCAGTGGAGTCGCCAGTTTCTACCAAGCTTAGGAAAATCCCGTGATCAGTGAAGCTATTGTTATCTAGGTTGTGGAGCTTTCAGGCAAGGGTTAGATGAAGGGGACTTGATGAAGCCGTCACATTCGCATCTACGATTGTAAGTACTGTTGTCGTTATTCTCATCAATATGACACGCTTGGCCTGTTTCTTTCTAGTTTGTGTCTAATGTCACATGAACTTATCATTAATTGATAGATCTATTTTCAAGCTAATATCAATAGAGTATGAAGAGGTTGTATCTTGTCTTGTCCGCAGAACTCAGTGAGGAGCAAAGGATTGGAGCGCAACTCGGAGCGTGCAGGGACAAACATCGACAAAAAGGTACTTCTGTCATCCTTCCTTGTCATGTGTTATTTTACATAGATTTGAAAGGAAGTCATTATCCCCAATGGAGTCGCCAGTTTCTGTTGTAGGAAAATCTCCCTACAGACAGGTAGATGGCCTCTAAGGCTTGACCTTAACCCTAGACAAAAAAATGCTTAACGTGGACACTGACTTCCTTTCAAATCTATCTAAACTATCACATGAGAAGGAAGGATAACATAAGTACCTCTTTATCGACATTTGTCCTTGCACGCTCTGAGTTGCGCTCCAATCCTTTGCTCCTCGCTGAGTTCTACAGACAAAGAAGATACGACTACTTCCTACTCCACCGATATTAGCTTGAAAACAGATCTATCAATCAATGATAAGTTCATGTAACATCAGACACAAACTAGAAAGAAACAGGCCAAGCGTGTCATATTGATGAGAATAACGACAGAAGTACTTACAATCATAGATGCAAATGCGACAGCTTCGTCAAGTCCCCTTCGTCTAACCCTTTCTCGAAAGATCCACAACCTGGCTGACAACAACTTCACTGATCACTCCTCTTTTGGCTGACTGTGAGTTTCCTCCAAGATCATAAGTTTCATGTATTCAATTCTTCCCCCTTTCCACCATCATAGAGCTATCTTATATAGGCTGGGAGGAGCCTAACCTCTTGAGTTATGTTTAGAACCAGTTGGGAACCTCCTCCTTAGATCAGGGATCTCTTGATGAAACCAAGAATTTGAGTTCAACTGCCTCCTAATATCGAAAGATCCTTTCCTTATTCTCCTGAACGGGCTAACAACTGACCTAGATTAGGGAGCACTCCTTCAAAAGGGGCATCAGAGCGCTAGAATTCTCCCAAAGAGGCTTAAGGGAAGTGTCATCGCTTCAACAGTGGGAAGCGCTCCTACAGAGGGGTAAGGAAGCATTATAACGCTCCCTGAGGCCTTATATGGGAGCACCAGCGCTCCTAAGGCTGTTCCAGGGGAGTGTTCATCCTCAAAACTCTTGATTGGAAGCCCTTTTCTGGTGTTAAGAGTTGTTTGACACCAGTGAACCAGTTTTCCTTCTTCAAAACAAGTACATAAGATGTTTTAAGTGCCTCCTTAGTGTCATCATCATGGCAGTATGATTCAACAACATTTGTGACACTTGTAACCAACTTGCGACACTTGCGAAAGTTGTAAGGAAGTTGCGGCACTTATGACAATTGAGAGGAATATGCGACACTTATTCAGTTGAGTAATTTTGACGTGTAACAGAATGCCCCCCAAAGTATGAAGTCAGAAGATGTGAACTGATGACTGAAATACTTTGTAGATGTTCAAAAAAGGGTATAGACTCGGAGAACCTGATGGAAGCTGCACACAAACATCCAACAAATATCATGACATATTTCAAAACCCAAGGCGGGCATACCTATGCTTGGGTGATCGAGACTTATAAGGTATGGCCGCCATAATATACACTGCAGATCCATAATTGCATTGATAAAAAGGGTATAGCCACCGAAGATACAATGTGGATCTATACTTTGATGACTTGGACTGATCGTAGCCATGAAAGATACATAGTGGATCTACGAGATGACAAGACATAGCCACGACCAATACAAAGTGGATCTATGTAACAGTGCATGTGTTCTTTGTCCAATAAAATTCCTTCGCAACCTAGGCAAAGCATATATCAAAGTGATTACTCAACCCAAGGTCTTCTTACCAATCCCAGTGTGATATGATTCTAACCATGTGAATGGATGTCTTGATGTCGAACATGGCAGAAACCACTTGATTACCGGTCAATGAGGAAAACCGTTAACAAGTGCGAGGGAGATTACCATTGATGTCAATGATTCCCAAGGTACCCTAGTACATTCCATCGAATGTGAATAGATGGTCTCAGGTCGAACATTCATGGAATCATTTGATCAGAGGTCAATGATGTAAACCCACTGTCAAATGTTAGGAGGCCTGCCATTAAGGCATGCAGGTCCCAAAGTACTAACTTGTTTCTAAGTCTAATTCCTGGATAATGTGTTGGAGTCGACAGGAATAGACTCATCGAGGGAGGGCGTTGATGTATCCCCCATAAACTACACGAAACGGACATGGAGATGTAATTGGTAGATCATATGGACTGACACAGGTTTTGAGGCAAGATATTTGGGATGGATGACTCTTGAGGCGGATACTTCCCTTGAACACTGAGGCACAACAAAAAAACATGACATGGACCAAAACTATGCAGTGGGTACTGTGACTTGCGTCGGGTGACCCAAAGGAGTGAAAGGAAACTCTGAGGATTGGCTTAGTGCAGAGGTTCAACGAATTATGATATATGCAAAGTGACAAAGTGTCATGTTCAAGGGCGACTCTAAGAAGTGCTGAATGATGTTCTCAAGAGACTGCTTGGCTTGCTCCTTTCAAATTCCCCCCCATCCAGATAGATGAGTACCTCTTTTTGATTTAATGAGCTCGAGGAGGATAACACATGATCGATATAACTCACCTTCGGTAAGTTTCTCTTCCTTTGTTTAACGAACTGGAAGAAGTAAGGGTTCGGTCCCATATGGGTCTGTCGATGTGTGCTTTAACGAGTCCAAAGATAGAAAACTCGAAGGTTTTTTGGGATTATAGAGTTTGGAAAAACACTTAAAAGAGAACTCTCTCAGTTTATTTTTCGTACAGTAGTCCAATGAGACCGAAAAAGGGTTAAACTATCGCTCGCGAGACGCTCTTTCTGACCTTTTAATGAGTGTGAAAGAAAGCAAGATCACTCGACAATCTTTTCATATTTAGAGAGTCTGAAAAGAGTTTAAAGGAGACTCCAGGGGGGTTCCTTTTTCATGTGTTCGTATCCGTACGGGTCCGAAAAAGAGATAAAAGTTTACCCGGTTACGTTCTCATATTGTTGAGCTCGAGAACGAACTAAGACTATGCTCATAAATACGACAAGGTGAATGATTCATTAGACCTGCCAGGAAACCTGCGATGCCAGAAACTACAAACCAGAGTTTAGTGAAGCCATTTACATCATTAGAGAAACCCAAAATGACCATACCTTATAAAAAATGAAATTTTATAAATAACAATTGATTTAAAAAACTCATTTACCATTTCATTTGCAAGGATTTTTGGAGTGTTGGAGAATCTCAATTTGAAGCAAATCTTTTTTTTCTCGCTGTCGGAGATACGATTGGTCATTTCGCTCACCGTTCGAACCAGGCAGGTGTTCATCCTTTGCTCTTTCAATTGCATGGTTTCAAGTTGATTTTCATGGCATTATTTATTTAAAACACAAAGCCCTAGGTCGCCCCTCTTTCAACCAAATCGGCCTCTTTTTAGAATTAATAAAATGGGGGGATTCTTTTACAAAAATGTGTTAGAGAAGGGTTGTTAGAATGTCCATACCCTTGCAATCAATTAGGCAGGTCATTTTTAGCAAAAGAAACTCGTAAAAGTTCTCCCCAAATGCCCACGTCCCCCCAAAATCGTTTTGCATTTTTTAAAACGTTTTAATCATTATTTGGCAAATATTAAGGGGCGTGGTGGCTAAAAAGAGTGAATGGTTGCTTTTAGATGACATGGGAACTTTGTTTTATGTTTTAAAATGCTTTTGAAAATCGTCGAAATTACAAAAACGTGAGGAATAATAAAATTCTTGATTTTTTGTTTTGTAGGTGTCTTCAGCAATCATGATTGAATGGAAAGAGAGGCAACACGAGATGGATGATTTAGTTGCTCTACGGAGTCCTCGTACGCAGGCCGCTTTGCGATCCTGTGGCTTGCTCAATTTTTTCAAATTGCAAAAAATGAAGAGAGAGATTCTACTGCTTGAATACATGATTGGCCTTTGGGACGTTGCAGAACAGGGATTCCGTATTGGTACAAAACTCCTAACCATCGAGTTGGAAGATGTGTACTTTTTGACTAGCCTCTCGAAAAGAGGGATCCCCATATCCTTCACTGGACAGAGGGCATTACCTGAGCAGGTGGACGTGTATCTGGCACGCCACTGTATTCCGGGAGAAAGGTTGGTAGGGGGCAGGATCCCTATCAAGGATATACGAGATCTACCTCTTCGATCTATATTATTTTCTATCACAAGTGTGACCGGTAGCACTAGTTCTCATTTGGCATCGAGATCATAGGTGGCCTATGGTGTTCAGTGTTTAGAACCAACACTGTTCAATTGGAGTGCAGCGTTCCTTCGGAATGTAAAGGAACATATCTCACGATGCAGGACTGGTCAGAAACAGTTCGGCTATGGCTCATTCTTAGTCTCATTTTTCTTAGAGCGCATCCCTCAGATGCAACCTCAAATAGCATTGACAGTGCGCCCAGCGGATGAACCTCGGATGGAGAGGTGGACTAGTCTGTCCCCAAGACTAGTTTCGGAGTCAGAGTTCCACTTCACTGGTGATTTCTTTGCCTGGCTGAGACGACAGTTCCTCTGGATAGAGGACTTCCCTTATGCCAATGTAGAATTCCATGGGAGTATGGACTTGATTTTTCCCGTGGGGGAAGACTGGGATGAGTCAGGTAAGAGATTAAGCCACATCTTGTCTAGTTTCTATTTTTTTAAGTTTTTGATGTATATATATTTTTTTGGGTATGTAAAAGAGTTTTAACGGATGTTTTGTTTTCAACATGCAGACAAGGGAGCAGTGCGCCCAGTTGATATACCAGTACCAGGGCGTCGTGGAGGTGCCCCAGTTGCAGCAGATCCAGTGGTACCAACGATGGGTCTCTGGGAGGTCGAAAGAAACCTCCAAGGCCTTACGATGGGCATCCCTCCTTTGCGGAGAGGAGAAGTGCCTTTACATCTGCAGCGGCACACTGTAGGGGTACCAGAGAATATCAATTCTCTGTTGAGGCGCGTAGTGCATGCAGTAGTATGTTACTCACAACACAATGTCGTGCGGGGAGATTAGAGTCTCCCTGTGATCATGTTTTTTGTATGCCTTGTCAGGCGATGTTGTATGGGTGGACAGACCCAATATTTTTCCCTTTTACACACTTTTTGATGTAAAGCAAACATTTCAGTCATGCCATATATATACAGTTTCGAGTTTTTATGATGCCAATGATTTGTACATGATGATGTCTGTGATGTGTTTTAATTTACATGTAATGTACAGTTTTTTCTTTCCTTGAATCTTATCTGTGGGCTAAATACCGATCCATGATATAATTAGCTAATGAATCTGAAACACTATTAAGTTCTCTCAGAATGTGTCTATATTCAATGTAATCGAACATTTGTTCAAGACGAAGAACTTGCAAGTGTAGACATAGTAGGATAGGACTACGGATAGCGTAGATGCGGTTGAGTTGATAAACCACGAGTTGGGAGTCTAAGTAAATAATGATATGAGAGATACCTAGGGAGGAGGCTTGGGTCAACATTCCAATGACAGCGTGGTATTCTACCATATTGTTGGTTGCTGGTCCTAAACAGATGCCTCCTGAACTCACCACCTCCTCAAACTGATAAATAACCCATGCTGCCGAAGCAATATTCGGGGTATGTTGGCTGGCGCCATCCGCGAACCCAAAAAAGATAGGAAAGGCATACGTCATCTGCGCATGAAAAAACACAAGCACAGTCATGAGTGGCAACGGTAAAGACTCGAGCACGCGAGAGAAAAAGACACACCAAACTAAAATACAATAATGTACAAATTACAGATGCTAGGTGATCTAGGCATAGTACTTTTTAAGGTAAAGCCCATTTCGGGGCTCTCCCCGGGAAATTCCATCATGATCTACTAGTTCATAAGCACCTCTATGTAAAACATGCGTCACGATGTAAGGACCGTGCCACATAGGTTCTAACTTTCCTGTTCCCAATTTATCGTGTGCTTGGTCATAAACGAGGACTAAGTCTCCTTCTGCAAAGGATCGAGGTTGGACGGATTTGTCATATTGACTCTTAATTCATTTCTGATGTGCCTCATTAACGAGAGAAGCATCACAACGTGTTTTTTCCAGCTTGGATATATACAAGAATCGTTCTTCTTCCGCGGAAGTATGGGGCAGGAGTTCTACTTTCAATTTGAGTGATGGAATCTCACACTCGATTGGTAGGACGACTTCAATGCCATAGACCAACTAGAAAGGCGTGAATCCGGTAGAGGTTTTCACCGAAGTGCGATAGGCCCAGAGAGAGGAAAACAATTGTAAATTCCACGATGTTTTGTTTTCCCCTATCATGCATTGGATCATGGTTTTCAGGACTTTGTTGATAGCCTCAACTTGCCCATTCACTTGAGGGTAGTAGGGGGATGCGTTTTCATGGCGAAAACCCAATTTGACATGTAACTCGCTCATCATCTGGTTTTTGAAATGTGCACCATGGTCGGTGACAATGGCATGTGGTACACCAAAATGAGTAATGATATGGTTGAAGAGGAATAGAGCTACAGTACGGCCATCATTTAGGAAGGTAGGCATAGCCTCAGCCCATTTGGTGAAGTAGTCGACGACGACGATGATGTAACCATGCCCCCCAGCTGAGGTAGGCTTACACTGCATGAAATCGATACCCCATTTGGAAAAGTGGCCGATGGAAATGATGGGGTGCAGCGTGGTAGGGTGGGTGCGTGCCTTCTTATTGAAGATTTGGCAGGGTGGGCATTTTTTGACGGCCTCGATGCAATCTTTGAAAATCGAGGGCCAAAAGTAGCCGGAACGTAAGATTTTTTGGGCTATGTCCATCCCGGAAAGGTGACCTCCACAGGTGCCAAGGTGACAATCATTCAGAATGCGTTCAGCCTCTTCGTGAACCAGACACCACTGCAGGATGGTGTCAATACCACGACGAGACAAAGTGTCACCGAGGATGAGATAGCGGCGAGAGTGGTGACGGATGCGTCGACGCTCTTCGCGAGAGATGTTGGGTTGAAAACGTTGAGTTTGAAGGTAGAGGAGAATGTCTCCATACCAAGGGTCAGAAGTGTTGATGAGTAAGAGAGATTCATCGGGGAGAGAATCTCTAGATTCAATTTTTTCATCAGCACAAGGGAGAGCACAGATGAGCTCGGAAAACACCAGGGATTTTCTGTTTTTGTTGTAGGAAAATCTCCCTATTCCAGAACCTCGTTATTCTCATCAATATGACATGCTTGGCCTGTTTCGTTCTAGTTTGTGTCTAATGTCACATGAACTTATCATTAATTGATAGATCTATTTTCAAGCTAATATCAATAGAGTAGGAAGTGGGTAATTTGCCTCTAGAGCTTGACCTTAACTCTAGATAGAAAATTCTTAACATGGACACTGACTTCCTTTAAAATCTATCTAA
Source organism: Picea engelmannii (assembly GCA_009831015.1). NCBI lineage: Eukaryota > Viridiplantae > Streptophyta > Pinopsida > Pinales > Pinaceae > Picea > Picea engelmannii. Next base: position 87,264 of record ML792324.1, on the reverse strand, counting down.
AATAACACATTAGAACGAAGGATGACAAAAGTACCTTTTTATCGACGTTTGTCCCTGCACAATTCGAGTTGCGCTCCAATCCTTTGCTCCTCGCTGAGTTCTGTGGACAAGACAAGATACAACTGCTTACTACTCTATTGATATTAGCTTGAAAATAGATCTATCAATTAATGATAAGTTCATGTGAAATTAGACACAAACTAGAAAGAAATAGGCCAAGCGTGTCATATTAATGAGAATAACGACAGAAGTACTTACAATCATAGATGCGAATGCGACGGCTTTGTCAAGTCCCCTTCGTCTAACCCTTGCCTGAAAGCTCCACAACCTGGATAACAACAACTTCACTGATCACTCTCCTTTGGCTGACTGTGAGTTTCCTCCAAGATCATAAGTTTCATATCTTCAATTCTTCCCCCTTCTAGCACCACTTATGAGATCATAAGTTTGGTGTGATTCTCATTTTCCATCCCCTTTTCACCATTAGAAAGATTTCTTATATAGCCTTGGAGAGGATTTAACCACTTGAGATATCCTTGGGGAAGTTGAGGATTTGCCTCCTTCAGTTGAGGATTTGCCCTAGGATCATGGCTGGACTAGGGATTCAAATCCAACTACTTTCCAAGAATGAAAATATGCTTCCCCCATTCATCTCAACAGCTTAACAACCGCCCATAATAGGTAGCGCTCCCTCAAAAGGGCCATCAGAGCATTGTAGCGCTCCCTAGTAGGATTTAGGGGGCACCAGCGCTCTCAAAATATATAACGCTCCCTCAAAAGGACTAGGGGAGCATTATAACGCTCCCTGACAGTGTAAGGGGGAGCACCGGTGATCCAAGATAGTGTAAGGGGGAGCGCTCTCCTTCAAAAGATCAGTTTTTGAGGTGCTTTCAGATGGCAAAAGGTTTGCAAGCCTGTTGACTCATTTTTCCTCTTCCAAATCAGATGTTTGAGGTGTTTTAAGTGTCCTTCTCATGTCGTTATAGGCACGACATAGGAATCATGGCAGTATGCGTTGTTTGATGTTTTACGACACTTGTGAGCAACATCCGACCCTTGTGACCTTGTGAGCAAAATGCGACACTTGCGACCTTTGTAATGACGACACTTGCGACACTATCAAAGTGAGTAAATTTGACGTGTAACAGATTGCCCCCCAAAGTATGAAGTTAGAAGATGCAAACTGATGACTGAAATACTTTGTAGACTCTCAAGAAAGGGTGTAGACTCGGAGAACTTGACGAAATTTGCACACAAACATCCAACAAATATCATGACATATTTCAAAACCCGAGGTAGGCATACCTATGCTTGGATGATCAAGACTTAGCAGGATATGGCCGCCATAAAATACACTGTGGATCCATAATCGTATTGATAAAAAGGTATATCCACCAAAGATACAATGTGGATCTATACTCTGATGACTCGGACTGATCGTAGCCACGAAGAATACGTAGTGGATCTACGAGATGACAAGACATAGCCACGACCAATACAAAGTGGATCTATGTAACAGTGTATGTGTCATTGTTCAATAGAACTTCTTCGCAGCCTGGGAAAAGCATATATCAAAGTGATGACTCAACCCAGGGTCTTCATACCAATGCCAATATGGTACGAATATGACCATGCGAATAGATGTCTTGACATCGAACATGGCAGAAACCATTTGATTACCGGTCAATGGTGTGAACCGTTAACAAGTGCGAGGGAGATCACCATTAATGTCAATGATTCCCAAGGTACCCTAGTACATTCCAGCGAATGTGAATAGATGAGATGAGGTCGAACATCCGTGGAATCATTCGATCAGGGGTCAATGATGTAAACCCACTGTCGAATGTGAGGAGGCCTGCCATTGAGGCATGCAGGTCCTAAAGTACTAACTGGTTTCTACATCTGATTCCCGGATAATGTGTTGGAGTCGACGGGAATAGACTTGTCGAGGGAGGGCCTTGATGTATCCCCCATCAACGACACGAAACGCACATGGAGATGTAATTGGTATATCAAATGGACATGGAATGACACAGGTTTTGAGGCAAGATACTTGGGATGGTTGACTCTCGAGGCAGATACTTCCCTTGAACACTGAGGCACAACAGTGAAACATGACGTGGACCAAAACTATGCAGTGGGTACTGTGACTTGCGTCGGGTGACCCAAAGGAGTGAAAGAAACTCGAAGGATTGGCTCAGTGCAGAGGTTCAGTGGATTATGATATGTGAAAATGATAAAGTGTTGTGTTCAAGGGCAACTCTAAGAAGTGTTGGATGATGTTCTCAAGAGACTGCTTGGCTTGCTCCTTTCAATTTTCCCCCCATCCAGATAGATGAGTACCTCTTTTTGATTTAATGAGCTCGAGGAGGATAACACATGCTCGATATAACTCACCTTCGGTAAGTTCCTCTCCCTTTGTTTAATGAACTGGAAGAAGTAAAATTTCAGTCCCATATGGGTCTGTCGATGTATGCTTTAACGAGTCCAAAGACAGAAAAATCGAAGGTTTTTCAGGATTATAGAGTTTGGAAAAACACTTAAAAGAGAACTCTCTCAGTTCCTTTTTCGTACAGTAGTCCAACGAGACCGAAAAAGCGTTAAACTATCTCTCTAAAGATGCCCTTTCTGACCTTTTAACGAGTGTGAAAGGAAGCAAGGTCACTCGACAATATTTTCATATTTAGAGAGTCTGAAAAGGGTTTAAAGTAGACTCCAGGGGGGTTCCTTTTTCGTGTGTTCGTATCCAGACAGGTCCGAAAAAGAGATAAAAGTTTACCCGGTTTCATTCTCATGTATTTACGAGCAGGAGAAAGAACAAAGACTAAGCTCGGTATGCCCCCAGCTTGAAAGCTGGTGGCTTGACTCTAGAATGACCATCAAAGGCTGGAGAGCTGCCCCTCAAGCTTCAATTCATTCACCAACTTTGAGGTTGTCACCAATTTCTATGCTAGATGGAGAAAAAGGATATAGGTGGATGAAATGAAGGTGAAAAAATGAGACCTAACGAAAGAATCGACTCGACATGTACGAGATCTGGTGAAAGACTCAACTTCAAGGGAGAGGTGATTGTTTCATTTTTTAGAGAGCTTGACACATGAAAAGAACTATGCTCAAGGTTCCAGGTTCGATCCCTAGATTGTTGTTTCATTTTTTAAAGAGCTTGCTACAGGGAAGAAAACTATGCTCAAAGCCTCTATTTCATTTTTTAACGAGCTTGCCACAGAGAAGAGAAACTATGCTCGTGATGCCCCCAACATGAAAGCTAGTGGCCTCTGTTTCATTTTTTAATGCGCTTGCCACAGAGAAGAGAAACTATGCTCGTGATTCCCCCAGCATGAAAGCTAGTGGCCTCTGTTTCATTTTTTAAGGAGCTTTCCACAAAGAAGAGAAAATATGCTCGTGATGCCCCCAGCATGAATGTTAGTGGCCTTTGTTTCATTTTTTAATGAACTTTCCACAGAGAAGAGAAATTATGCTCGTGGTTGCTTCTTGATCATGGCTTCCAAGAGGATAATGCTCTGGAAGGATGCCATGTCAAGGGACAAAAATTGGTCATGGCTTCCAAGAGATCTTCACCGGATGGAAGATAATCACTCAAGAAGGAACATATGTCGAGGGTCGTGACAGGGGTAAGGAGATCAAGCTCCAATAACCCTACCGAAGAGATCACCATGTCAACTACCGGATCGAAATCGTCAGAAGTTGAGGTCATGGGAGACAATGCCACATAATTGACATGCAGCGGGGGTGATACTATCTGCATATAAGAACCACTTAGGGAGGTAACCCAGTCGGGGCCGATGAATGAAAGTTGATCAATAGTCACAATTCTTCCATCGTGAGGGAGATATATCACACGGAAAAGAGTGGATACAATAGCTTTCATAGAATAGACATAATCCCGCCCAAGGAGTAAGGAGAAATCCAAGGGGTCTAGGATTACCATGACATCGATAAAGACAATTTTCCCTCCCAAAGTTACAGGAAATTGAGGAAGGATCCCTAAAGGTTGACTAGTTCTTCTGTTAAAAGCTAACAGATTTTGTGTCACCGGTGCAAGCTGTGGACAACCCAAAGCGTACCAAGCAACAGAAGACAAAATACTAACGGACGCACCTTCATCTATCAACGTTTGAGGAATGTCCTGACCACGAACCTGTACTGTAATCTGGAAAGGAACGTGAGAGGGAAGACGAGGTTCAGTTAGCGCACCCCAATCAAAAGGGATGGCTACGGTACTTGGAGGGGGTTCCATAGGAGGAGGAGAAATGCCCCCAGGCATGGTAGAGTCTGTATTAACGAGAAAAACATGGGCAATATCAGGTTTACTCTCTAGAAGGAGAGTAGGATCAACCGATGATTGGATCGGATCAACCAATGGTGGACTTGGATAGACCACTTTAGCACTCTTTAGAGGAAGAGTGGGACTGACTGAGGAAGGGACTGGATCAATCAATTTAACATTCCTCAAGGGAGGAATGGGATCGACCGATGGCGAAACTGGATCGACCACTTGAGTTTCATTCTCCAAGGGAAGAATGGGGTCGACGGGTAGAAATGGATCGACCACTTTGGTGTCAGTCTTTTGATGAAGAGCGGGGTTGATCGATGACAGAACTGGATCAACTACTTGGGTTCGTGGTTCAATCGAGGAGGAAACTAGATTGACCACCTGATCAACTAGACTGATCGGGGATGGAACCGGATTGACCAATTCATCAACCAATGATGGGTCGGAGGAAATATTACGATAAACTTTTGGAAGTTGAAGTTTTTCCAAAAGAGAAGAAGCCTCTTCCATGTGAGGAAAAAGGTGAGAGTAATGATTACCTTTACATAACATGCAAGGGAACTTGACAGTTTTCTTCTTCTTACCAACCTGTGCATCACTAGTTGACGGGGTATCATCGACATGACCGACAAAGGCCGATGACGTGGAGGACCACATTTCTAAGACCTGGGTAAGACCGGGGCAATCCCTCAGAAAGTGGTCACCCTTACAAAGGCTGCAAGGTAATTTGGGTTTTGGATTCTTTCTTTTAATCTTGTTGACCTCATCAACACTCCCAGTACTATTAACAGTAACTGGTTTCTTAGAGCCAACATCTGATGTTATTGGGGTCTGGGTCCTTTTTGGGCTCTTCTTATTCTTCTCTTTTTGTTTCTTCTTCTTCTGACCAACCTGGCTACTTGGTTTAGAGCTTTCACTAGGCGAAGAAGGAGAAATGGAAGGAGACTTGATGGGCGAAGAAGGTGAAAATCCGACGTGAGGTTGATGTGTGGGTGGTGTATTGACATCTAAAGTATTAGGTGCAACTGAAACATTGGGAGGATTTGGGATCACCAGAGTGGGGAACAACCAAACTGGTAATCCAATAGTGAGTCCTGGAAGACTCAGTGTGGAAACATATGGAGGACCAAAGTTTCCAAATGAAGGAAAGGTATAAGGTTCCCCAGAAGAAGGGGTTCCTCCATTGGTACTCCCAAGATTTGATGCCATTAACACTGACTCGACCTAAGGTCCACTAAGTAAAAGAAACAGCATACGCTAATAGAATCTAAGAATCACAACCAAGCAAACAAGACCTTCTCTCGATGACCGTACTAGTTGGTGATGAAATCCAACATCGCGTGATCAAGTCCAGAAGGGGCGGGGATAGGGTGGAACAGTTACAATGGTGACCTACTTAACGGACTTACACCTTGGTGCAAGATTCCACACAGTAATTGTGGATTTACCCTCCAAGGAGCCCGAGTGAGTTTGACCAATGTCTTCTCCAGGTACAATGAGACTTCCTGTCACCTTCACCTTGTGTAAGACCCTAAATATTATGGCCACTAAGGTTACCAATTCTGGGCGGGAACAGTCGACAGTCCGATCCGAACGTACGGGCAGGGTATCAAGCCCGAAATCAACTAAAAGGCTTCCATGTAGTAATTATGGATTTACCTCAAAGTGACCCCCATAAAACGATCTGACCACCACAATCAGTTAAACCACGAAGGGTTAGTCCCCATAGCTTACCCGAATGCGACCTCGTGCGTAACCCCTGTGTGAGAGGGGGATCCCAGGCACACTTATACGATAACTGGATTTGACTCTCCCTAACTCAAGATGCTACTGTTTTTTTTGGAAACTATGGAGAGTTATGCTCACAGCCTAATCCAAAGTACTACACCTATTCTACTGTTGTTGGAGGATCCTAGAAAAGAAAAAGTTATAGATAAATTTTAATTAGCATTGATTTTTATGGCTGTTCTTTTACGCAAAAGGGGTGCATGGAAGTGAAACAAATGGAATTATGAATCAGACCCAAGGAATGCATCGAATATGATAAGCAGTCATTTCCTTTCGATGAACGTCTATCTAAGGGAGAGAGAGAGATTTCTTTTCACTTAACAAGCACAAATACGGAGTGTCCTCATGATTCTTTCTCTCAATCAAATCCTGATGTAATACAAAAAATTATAAATGCCTTCTAATATGCACAATAAATCATGGAGATGATTTTTCATTGTTCGTATATGAGTTAAATATCAATCAATCACAATGCTTATCTTGCTAATTGTCTTTTGTATGAATGAAAATCAAACTAGCACAAGCTAAAGTCATACAAACAATGCACCCTTTCGTTGCAATCAAAACAAAAAGTGAAAGAAAAGAAACAATCAAAGAGAAAACAAAATTCACACCCAAAAAGCAAAAGTTGAAGAACAATGACCTTGACTCAAATCAAGATAAAGAGGTTTGTAGGTCTTTGATGACCTTCACCAAGGTTTTTACTCAGTTGGTGAGGAGAGAAGAACAATTCATAAGTTTCAAATTTCACTCAAGCGTAAAAACTCAATGAAAAAAGTGAAGGAGGCTACAAGATCCAACTAATGGGATGTTTCTTCTTCAATAAGGACAGATGTCAAGGCCGAAAGAGAAGAAAAATTGACTCACTAGATCACTTAGCAGAGGAAACACAGAGGCAAAATCCAAAAAAATGCAATCCTGGAAGATTTTTGAGCCAAAAAGGGCTGGCGCTATGTTTCCAAGGGCAAGGAGAATTATAGCACTTTGTGCAAAGCCATTAGGAGCGTTGGCACTCTGTTAACACTAGGACAGGGGCGCCAGGGTCTAAAAGTCCCAGAAATGTCAAAAAATCAAAAAATTGCAATTCAATTCCGACAATTATGCTGAGTGTGATGGGGTAGGGGGCCAATCAGCTCATGAAACCAATCAAAAGAGGATTGAACCAGGTCTGAAACAATCAAGGGATAGAACTAGGTCAATGAGGATAAATCGAAACAAGAGGTTTCGATCCGAGACTATCTCCCCAGTGGAGTCGCCAGTTTCTGTTGTAGGAAAATCTCCCTGCAGACAGGTAGATCGCCTCTAGAGCTTGACCTTAACTCTAGACATAAAATTCTTAACATGGACACTGACTTCCTTTCAAATCTATCTAAAATAACACATGAGAAGGAAGGATGACAGAAGTACCTTTTTATCGACATTTGTCCCTGCATGCTCCGAGTTGCACTCCAATCCTTTGCTCCTGGATGAGTTCTGTGGACAAGACAAGATACAACCGCTTCCTACTCTATTGATATTAGCTTGAAAATAGATCTATCAATTAATGATAAGTTCATGTGACATTAGACACAAACTAGAAAGAAACAGGCCAAGCGTGTCATATTGATGAGAATAACGAAAAAAGTACTTACAAACGTAGATGCGAATGCGACGGCTTCGTCAAGTCCCCTTCGTCTAACCCTTGCCTAAAAGCTCCACAACCTGGATAACAACAGCTTCACTGATCACTCTCCTTTGTCTGACTGTGAGTTTCCTCCAAGATCATAAGTTTCATATCTTCAATTCTTCCCCCTTCTAGCACCACTTATGAGATCATAAGTTTGGTGTGATTCTCATTTTCCATCCCCTTTTCACCATTAGAAAGATTTCTTATATAGCCTTGGAGAGGCTTTAACCACTTGAGATATCCTTGGGGAAGTTGAGGATTTGCCTCCTTCAGTTGAGTATCTTCCCTAGGATCATGGGCCATAAATCTCAACAGCTTAACAACCGCCCAGAATAGGTAGCGCTCCCTCAAAAGGGCCATCAGAGCGTTGTAGTGCTCCCTAGTAGGCTTTAGGGGGCACCAACGCTCTCAAAATCTATAGCGCTCCCTCAAAAGGGCCAGAGGAGCGTTATAACGCTCCCTGACAGTGTAAGGGGGAGCGTTGGCGCTCCAAGATAGTGTAAGGGGTAGCGCTCTCCTTCAAAAGCTCAGTTTTTGAGGTGCTTTCAAGTGGCAAAAGGTTTGCAAGCCTGTTGACTCATTTCTCCTCTTCCAAATCATATGTTTGAGGTGTTTTAAGTCTCCTTCTCATGTCATTATAGGCACGACATAGGAATCATGGCAGTATGCTTTGTTTGATGTTTTACGACACTTGTGAGCAACATGAGACACTTGCGACCTTGTGACCAAAATGAGACACTTGCAACCTTTGTAATGACGACACTTGCGACACTATCAAAGTGAGTAACTTTGACATGTAACAGATTGCCCCCCAAAGTATGAAGTTAGAAGATGCGAAGTGATGACTGAAATACTTTGTAGACTCTCAATCAAGGGTGTAGACTCGGAGAACCTGACGGAAGCTGCACACAAACATCCAACAAATATCATGACATATTTCGAAACCCAAGGAAGGTATACCTATGCTTGGATGATCAAGACTTAGCAGGATATGGCCGCCATAAAATACACTGCGGATCCATAATCGTATTGATAAAAATGTATAGCCACCAAAGATACAATGTGGATCTATACTCTAATGACTCAGACTGATCGTAGCCACGAAGAATACGCAGTGGATCTACGAGATGACAAGACATAGCCACGACCAATACAAAGTGGATCTATGTAACAGTGTATGTGTCATTTTTCAATAGAACTCCTTCGTAGCCTGGGCAAAACATATATCAAAGTGATGACTCAACCCAGGGTCTTCATACCAATGCCAATACGGTACGAATATGACCATGCGAATAGATGTCTTGACATCGAACATGGCAGAAACCACTTGATTACTGGTCAATGGTGTGAACCGTTAACAAGTGCGAGGGAGATAACCATTAATGTCAATGATTCCCAAGGTACCCTAGTACATTCCAGCGAATGTGAATAGATGAGCTGAGGTCGAACATCTGTGGAATCATTCGATCAGGGGTCAATGATGTAAACCCACTATCGAATGTGAGGAGGCCTGCCATTGAGGCATGCAGGTGCCAAAGTACTAACTGGTTTCTACGTCTGATTCCCGGATAATGTGTTGGAGTTGATAGGAATAGACTTGTCGAGGGAGGGCCTTGATGTATCCCCTATCAACAACACGAAACGAACATGGATATGTAATTGGTAGATCAAATGGACATGGACTGACACAGGTTTTGAGGCAAGATACTTGGGATGGATGACTCTCTAGGCAGATACTTCCCTTGAACACTGAGGCACAACAACGAAACATGACGTGGACCAAAACTATGCAGTGGGTACTATGACTTGTGTTGGGTGACCCAAAGGAGTGAAAGGAACTCGAAGGATTGGCTCAGTGCAGAGGTTCAGCGGATTATGATATGTGCAAATGATAAAGTGTCGTGTTCAAGGGAGACTCTAAGAAGTGTTGGATGATGTTCTCAAGAGACTGCTTGGCTTGCTCCTTTCAATTTTTCCCCCATCCAGATAGATGAGTACCTCTTTTTGATTTAATGAGCTCGAGGAGTATAACACATGCTCGATATAACTCACCTTCGGTAAGTTCCTCTTCCTTTGTTTAATGAACTAGAAGAAGTAAAAGTTTAGTCCCATATGGGTCTGTCGATGTATGCTTTAACGAGTCCAAAGATAGAAAACTCGAAGGTTTCTCGAGATTATAGACTTTGAAAAAACACTTAAAAGAGAACTGTCTCAGTTCCTTTTTCCTACAGTATTCCAACGAGACCGAAAAAGGGTTAAACTATCGCTCGAAAGACGCCCTTTCTGACCTTTTAACGAGTGTGAAAGGAAGCAAGGTCACTCGACAATCTTTTCATATTTAGAGAGTAAGAAAAGGGTTTAAAGTAGACTCCAGGGGGGTTCCTTTTTCGTGTGTTCGTATTCGGACAAGTCCGAAAAATAGATAAAAGTTTACCCGGTTGCATTCTCATGTGTTTACGAGCATGAGAAAGAACAAAGACTAAGCTCGGTATGCCCCCAGCTTGAAAGTTGGTGGCTTCACTCCAGAATTACCATCAAAGGGTGAAGACCTGCCCCTTAAGCTTCAATTCATTCACCGACTTTGAGGTTGTCACCAATTTCTATGCTAGATGGAGAAAAAGGATATAGGTGGATGAAATGAAGGTTCAAAAATGAGACCTAACGAAATACTCGACTTGACATCTACGAGATCTGGCGAAAGACCCAACTTGAAGGGAGAGGTGATTGTTTCATTTTTTAGCGAGCTCGACACATAAAAAGAACTATGCTCAAGGTTCCAGGTTCGATCCCCAGATTGTTGTTTCATTTTTTAACGCGCTTGCTACAGGGAAGAAAACTATGCTCAAAGACTCTATTTCATTTTTTAACGAGCTTTCCACAGAGAAGAGAAACTATGCTCGTGATGCCCCCATCATGAAAGCTAGTGGCCTCTGTTTCATTTTTTAATGAGCTTGCCACAGAGAAGAGAAACTATGCTCGTGATACCCCAGCATGAAAGCTAGTGGCCTCTATTTAATTTTTTAACGAGGTTTCCACAGAGAAGAGAAACTATGCTCGTGATGCCCCCAGCATGAAAGCTAGTTTCCTCTGTTTCATTTTTTAATGAGCTTGCCACAGAGAAGAGAAATTATGCTCATGGTTGCTTCTTGATCATGGCTTCCAAGAGGATAATGCTCTGGAAGGATTCCATGTCAAGGGACAAAACTCGGTCATGGCTTCCAAGAGATCTTCACCAAATGGAAGATAATCACTCAAGAAGGAACATATGTCGAGGGTCGTGACAGGGGTAAGGAGATCAGGCTCCAATAACCCTACCGGAGAGATCACCATGTCAACTACCGGATCCAAATCGTCAGAATTTGAGGTCATGGGAGACAATGCCACATAATTGACATGCGCCGGGGGTGATATTGTCTGCATATAAGAACCACTTAGGGAGGTAACCCAGTCGGGGCCGATGAATGAAAGTTGATCAATAGTCACAATTCTTCCATCGTGAGGGAGAGATATCACACGGAAAAGAGTGGATACAATAGCTTTCATAGCATAGACATAATCCCGCCCAAGGAGTAAGGATAAATCCAAGGGTCTCGGATTACCATGACATCGATAAAGACAGTTTTCCCTCCCAAAGTTACGGGAAACTGAGGAAGGTTCCCTAAAGGTTGACTAGTTATTCTGTTAAAAGCTAACAGATTTTGTGTCACCGGTGCAAGCTGCGGACAACCCAAAGCGTACCAAGCAACAGAAGACAAAATACTAACGGATGCACCTTCATCTATCAACGTTTGAGGAATGTCCCGACCACGAACCTGTACTGTAATCTGAAAAGGAACGTGAGAGGGAAGACAAGGTCCAGTTAGCGCACCCCAATCAAAAAGGATGGCTTTGGTACTTGGAGGGGGTTCCATAGGAGGAGGAGGAATTCCTTCAGGCACGGTAGAGTCTGTATTAACAAGAAAAACATGGGCAATATTAGGTTTACTCTCTAGAAGGAGAGTAGGATGAACCGATGATTGGATCGGATCAACCAATGGTGGACTTGGATATACCATTTTAGCACTCTTTAGAGGAAGAGTGGGACTGACCGAGGAAGGGATTGGATCAATCACTTTAACATTACTCAAGGGAGGAATGGGATCGACTGATGGCGAAACTGGATCGACTACTTGAGTTTCATTCTCCAAGGGAAGAATGGGGTGGATGGCTAGAAACGGATCGACCGCTTTGGTGTCACTCTTTTGATGAAGAGCGGGGCTGATCGATGACAGAACTGGATCAGCTACTTGGGTTCATGGTTCAATCGAGGAGGAAACTAGATTGACCACCTAATAAGCTAGACTGACCGGGGATGGAACCGGATTGACCAATTCATCAACCAATGACGGGTCGGAGGAAAGCTTACGATAACCTTTTGGAAGTTGAAGTTTTTCCAAAAGAGAAGAAGCCTCATCCATGCGAGGACAAAGGTGAGAGTAATGATTACCTTTACATAACATGCAAGGGAACTTGACAGTTTTCTTCTTCTTACCAACCTGTGCATCACTAGTTGACGGGGTATCATCGACATGACCGACAGAGGCCGATGACGTGGAGGACCACATTTCTAAGACCTGGGTAAGACCGGGGCAATCCCTCAGAAAGTGGTCACCCTTACAAAGGCTGCAAGGGAATTTGGGTTTT
>ML792324.1:52329-74590 GCA_009831015.1 Picea engelmannii | reverse complement strand
CCAAGGAGCCCGAGTGAGTTTGACCAATGTCTGCTCCAGGTACAGTGAGACTTCCCGTCACCGTCACCTTGTGTAAGACCCTAAATATTATGGCCACTAAGGTTACCAATTCGCAGTCAGCCCCTGGGCGGGAACAGTCGACATTCCGATCTGAACGTACGGGCAGGGTATCAAGCCTGAAATCAACTAAAAGGCTTCCACGCAGTAATTCTGGATTTACCTAAAAGTGACCCCCATAATACGATCTGACCACCACAATCAGTTAAACCACGGAGGGATAGTCCCCGTAGCTTACCCGAATGTGACCTCGTGCGTAACCCTTGTGTGAGAGGGGGATCTCAGGCAAACTTATATGATAACTGTATTTGACTCTCCCTAACTCAGGATGCTACTATTTGTTTTGGAAACTTTGGAGAGTTATGCTCACAACCTAATCCAAACTATTACACCTATTCTACTGTTGGTGGAGGATCCTAGAAAAGAAAAAGTTCTAGATAAATTTTAATTAGCGTTGATTTGTATGGCTGTTCTTTTACGCAAAAGGTGTGCATGGAAGTGAAACAAATGAAATTATGACTCAGACCCAAGGAATGCATCAAATATGATAAGCAGTCATTTCCTTTCGATGAACGTCTATCTAAGGGAGAGAGAGAGTTCTTTTCACTTAACAAGCACAAATACGGAGTGTCCTCAAATGATTCTTTCTCTCAATCAAATCCCGATGTAATGCAAAAACTTATAAATGCCTTCTAATATGCACAATCAATCATGGAGATGCTTTTTCATTGTTCGTATATGAGTTAAAGATCAATCAATCACAATGCTTGTCTTGCTAATTGTCTTTTGTATGAATGAAAATCAAACTAGCACAAGCTAAAGTCATACAAATAATGCACCCTTTCGTTGCAATCAAAACAAAAAGCGAAAGAAAAGAAACAATCAAAGAGAAAAAAAAATTCACACCCAAAAAGCAAAAATTGAAGAGCAATGACCTTGACTGAAATCAAGATAAAGAGGTCTGTAGGTCTTTGATGACCTTCACTAAGGTTTTTACTCAGCTGTTGGGGAGAGAAGAACAATGCATAAGTTTCAAATTTCACTCAACAGGAAAAACTCAATGAAAAAGGTGAAGGAGGCTACAAGATACAACTAATGGGATGTTTCTTCTTCAAAAAGGATAGATGTCAAGGCCGAAAGAGAAGAAAAATTGACTCACTAGATCACTCAGCAGAGGAAACACATAGGCAAAATCCAAAAAAATGCAATCCTGGAAGATTTTTGAGCCAAAAAGGGTTGGCACTCTATTGCAAAGGGAAACGATTGTTATAGCGCTCTGTGCAAAGCCATTAGGAGCGTTGGCACTCTGTTAACACTAGGACAGAGGCACCAGGGTCTAAAAGTCCCAGAAATGTCAAAAAATAAAAAAATTGCAATTGAATTCCGACAATTATGCTGAGTGTGATGGGCTAGGGAGTCAATCAGATCATGAAACCAATCAAAAGAGGAGTGAACCAGGTCTGAAACAATCAAGGGATAGAACTAGGTCAATGAGGAGAAATTGAAACAAGAGGTTTCGATTTGAGGCTATCTCCCTAGTGGAGTTGCCAGTTTCTGTTGTAGGAAAATCTCCCTGCGGACAAGTAGATCGCCTCTAGAGCTTGACCTTAACTCTAGACAGAAAATGCTTAACATGGACACTGACTTCCTTTCAAATCTATCTAAAATAACACATGAGAAGGAAGGATGACAGGAGTACCTTTTTATCGACGTTTGTCCCTGCACGCTCCGAGTTGCGCTCCAATCCTTTGCTCCTCGCTGAGTTCTGCGGACAAGACAAGATACAACCGCTTCCTACTCTATTGATATTATCTTGAAAATAGATCTATCAATTAATGATAAGTTCATGTGACATTAGACACGAACTAGAAATAAACAGGCCAAGTGTGTCATATTGATGAGAATAACGACAACAGTACTTACAATCGTAGATGCGAATGCGACGGCTTCGTCAAGTCCCCTTCGTCTAACCCTTGCCTGAAAGCTCCACAACCTGGATAACAACAGCTTCACTGATCACTCTCCTTTGGCTGACTGTAAGTTTCCTCCAAGATCATAAGTTTCATATCTTCAATTCTTCCCCCTTCTAGCACCACTTATGAGATCATAACTTTGGTGTGATTCTCATTTTCCATCCCCTTTTCACCATTAGAAAGCTTTCTTATATAGCCTTGGAGATGATTTAACCACTTGAGATATCCTTGGGGAAGTTGAGTATTTTCCTCCTTCAGTTGAGGATCTGCCCTAGGATCATGGCTGGACTAGGGATTCGAATCCAACTGGTTTCCAGGAATGAAAAGATGCTTCCCCCATTCATCTTAACAGCTTAACAACTGCCCAGAATAGGTAGCGCTCCCTGAAAAGGGCCATCAGAGCATTGTAGCGCTCCCTAGTAGGCTTTAGGGGGCACCAGCGCTCCCTCAAAAGGGCCAGGGGAGCGTTATAACACTCCTAACAGTGTAAGGGGGAGCGTCGACGCTCCGAGATAGTGTAAGGGGTAGCGCTCTCCTTGAAAAGCTCAGTTTTTGAGGTGCTTTCAGATGGGAAAAGGTTTGCAAGCCTGTTGACTCATTTTTCCTCTTCCAAATCAGATGTTTGAGGTGTTTTAAGTGTCCTTCTCATGTCGTTATAGGCACGACATAGGAATCATGGAAGTATGCTTTGTTTGATGTTTTATGACACTTGTGAGAAACATGCGACACTTGCGACCTTGTGAGAAAAATGCGACACTTGCGACCTTTGTAATGACGACACTTGCGACACTATCAAAGTGAGTAAATTTGACGTGTAACAGATTGCCCCCCAAAGTATGAAGTTAGAAGATGCGAACTGATGACTAAAATACTTTGTAGACTCTCAAGCAAGGGTGTAGTATCGGAGAACCTGACGGAAGCTGCACACAAACATCCAACAAATATCATGAGATATTTCAAAACCCAAGGCAGGCATACCTATGCTTGGATGATCAAGACTTAGTAGGATATGGCCGCCATAAAATACACTGTGGATCCATAATCGTATTGATAAAAAGGTATAGCCACCAAAGATACAATGTGGATCTATACTCTGATGACTCAGACTGATCGTAGCCACGAAGAATACACAGTGGATCTACGAGATGACAAGACATAACCATGACCAATACAAAGTGGATCTATGTAACAGTGTATGTGTCATTGTTCAATAGAACTCCTTCGCAGCCTGGGCAAAGCATATATCAAAGTGATGACTCAACCCAGGGTCTTCATACCAATGCCAATATGGTACGAATCTGACCATGCGAATAGATGTCTTGACGTTGAACATGGCAGAAACCACTTGATTACCGGTCAATGGTGTGAACCGTTACCAAGTGCGAGGGAGATCACCATTAATGTCAATGATTCCCAAGGTACCCTAGTACATTCCAGCGAATGTGAATAGATGAGGTGAGGTCGAACATCCGTGGAATCATTCGATCAAGGGTCAATGATGTAAACCCACTTTCGAATGTGAGGAGTCCTGCCATTGAGGCATGCAGGTCCCAAAGTACTAACTGGTTTCTACGTCTGATTCCTGGATAATGTGTTGGAGTCGACAAGAATAGACTTGTCGAGGGAGGGCCTTGATGTATCCCCCATCAACGAAACGAAACGAACATGGAGATGTAATTGGTAGATCAAATGGACATGGACTGACACAGGTTTTGAGGCAATATACTTGGGATGGCTGACTCTCTAGGCAGATACTTCCCTTGAACACTGAGGCACAACAGCGAAACATGACGTGGACCAAAACTATGCAGTGGGTACTGTGACTTGCGTCGGGTGATCCAAAGGAGTGAAAGGAACTTGAAGGATTGGCTCAGTGCATAGGTTCAGTGGATTATGATATGTGCAAATGATAAAGTGCCATGTTCAAGGGCGACTCTAAGAAGTGCTGGATGATGTTCTCAAGAGTCTGCTTGGCTTGCTCCTTTCAATTTTCCCCCCATCCAGATAGATGAGTACCTCTTTTTTATTTAATGAGCTTGAGGAGGATAACACATGCTCGATATAACTCACCTTCGGTAAGTTCCTCTTCCTTTGTTTAATGAACTGGAAGAAGTAAAAGTTCAGTCCCATATGGGTCTATCGATGTATGCTTTAACGAGTCCAAAGATAGAAAACTTGAAGGTTTTTCGGGATTATAGAGTTTGTAAAAACACTTAAAAGAGAACTCTCTCAGTTCCTTTTTCGTACAGTAGTCCAACGAGACCGAAAAAGGGTTAAACTATCGCTCGAAAGATGCCCGTTCTGACCTTTTAACGAGTGTGAAAGGAAGCAAGGTCACTCGACAATCTTTTCATATTTAGAGAGTCTGAAAAGGGTTTAAAGTAGACTCCAGGGGGGTTCCTTTTTCGTGTGTTCGTATTCAGACAGGTCCAAAAAAGAGATAAAAATTTACCCGGTTGCATTCTCATGTATTTACGAGCATGAGAAAGAACAAAGACTAAGCTCAGTATGCCCCATCTTGAAAGTTGGTGGCTTGACTCCAGAATGACCATCAAAGGCTGGAGACCTGCCCCTCAGGCTTCAATTCATTCACCGACTTTGAGGTTGACACCAATTTCTATGCTAGATGGAGAAAAAGGATATAGGTGGCTGAAGTGAATGTTCAAAAACGAGACCTAACGAAAGACTCGACTCGACATCTATGAGATCTGGCGAAAGACTCAACTTGAAGGGAGAGGTGATTGTTTCATTTTTTAGTGAGCTTGACACATGAAAAGAACTATGCTCAAGGTTCCAGGTTCGATCCCCAGATTGTTGTTTCATTTTTTAACGAGCTTGCTACAGGGAAGAAAACTATGCTCAAAGCCTCTATTTCATTTTTTAACGAGCTTGCCACAAAGAAGATAAACTATGCTCGTGATGCCCCCAACATGAAAGCTAGTGGCCTCTGTTTCATTTTTTAACGAGCTTGCCACAGATAAGAGAAACTATGCTCGTGATGCCCCCAACATGAAATCTAGTGGCCTCTATTTCATTTTTTAACGAGCTTGCCACAGAGAAGAGAAACTATGCTCGTGATGCCCCCAGCATGAAAGCTAGTGGCCTCTGTTTCATTTTTTAATGAGCTTGCCACAGAGAAGAGAAATTATGCTCATGGTTGCTTCTTGATCATGGCTTCCAAGAGGATAATGCTCCGGAAGGATGCCATGTCAAGGGACAAAAATCGGTCATGGCTTCCAAGAGATCTTCACCGGATGGAAGATAATCACTCAAGAAGGAACATATGTCGAGGGTCGTGACAGGGGTAAGGAGATTAGGCTCCAATAACCCTACCAAAGAGATCACCATGTCAACTACCAGATCCAAAACGTGAGAAGTTGAGGTCATGGGAGACAACGCCACATAATTGACATGCGGTAGGGGTGATACTATCTGCATATAAGAACCACTTAGGGAGGTAACCCAGTCGGGGCCTATGAATGAAAGTTTATCAATAGTCACAATTCTTGCATCGTGAGGGAAAGATATCACACGGAAAAGAGTGGATACAATAGCTTTCATAGCATAGAGATAATCCCACCCAAGGAGTAAGGAGAAATCCAAGGGGTCTCGGATTACCATGACATCGATAAAGACAGTTTTACCTCGCAAAGTTACAGGAAACTGAGGAAGGATCCCTAAAGGTTGACTAGTTCTTCTGTTAAAAGCTAACAAATTTTGTGTCACCGGTGCAAGATGCGGACAACCCAAAGCGTACCAAGCAACATAAGACAAAATACTAACAGACGCACCTTCATCTATCAGCGTTTGAGGAACGTCCCGACCACGAACCTGTACTGTAATCTGGAAAGGAACGTGAGAGGGAAGACAAGGTCCAGTTAGCGCACCCCAATAAAAAAGGATGGCTTCGGTACTTGGAGGGGGTTCCATAGGAAGAGGAGGAATGCCCCCAGGCACGGTAGAATCTGTATTAATGAGAAAAACATGGGCAATATCAGGTTTACTCTCTAGAAGGAGAGTAGGATCAACCGATGATTGGATCGGATCAACCAATGGTGGACTTGGATAGACCACTTTAGCACTCTTTAGAGGAAGAGTGGGACTGACCAAGGAAGGGACTGGATCAATCACTTTAACATTCCTCAAGGGAGGAATGGGATCGACCGATGGTGAAACTGGATCGACCACTTGAGTTTCATTCCCCAAGGGAAGAATGGGGTCGACGGGTAGAAACGGATCGACCGCTTTGGTGTCACTCTTTTGATGAAGAGCGGGGATGATCGATGAAAGAACTGGATCAACTACTTGGGTTCGTGGTTCAATCGAGGAGGAAACTAGATTGACCACCTGATCAACCAGACTGATCGAGGATGGAACCGGATTGACCAAGTCATCAACCAATGACGGGTCGGAGGAAAGCTTACGATAACCTTTTGGAAGTTGAAGTTTATACAAAAGAGAAGAAGCCTCGTCCATGCGAGGACAAAGGTGAGAGTAATGATTACCTTTACATAACATGCAAGGGAACTCGACAGTTTTCTTCTTCTTACCAACCTGTACATCACTAGTTGACTGGTTATCATCGACATGACCGATAGAGGTCGATGACGTGGAGGACCACATTTCTAAGACCTGGGTAAGACCGGGGAAATCCCTCAGAAAGTGGTCACCCTTATAAAGGCTGCAAGGGAATTTGGGTTTTGGATTCTTTCTTTTAATCTTGTTGACCTCATCAACACTCCCAATACTATTAACAGTAACTGGTTTCTTAGAGCCAACATATGATGTTATTGGGGTCTTGGTCCTTTTCAGGCTCTTCTTCTTCTTCTCTTTCCGTTTCTTCTTCTTCTGACCAACCTGGCTACCTGCTTTAGAGCTTTCACTAGGCGAAGAAGGAGAAATGGAAGGAGACTTGATGGGCGAAGAAGGTGAAAATTCGACGTGAGGTTGATGTGTATTGATATCTAAAGTATGAGGTGCAACTGAAACATTGGGAGGATTTGGGATCACCGGAGTGGGGAACAACCAAACTGGTAATCCAATAGTGAGTCTTGGAAGACTCAGTGTGGCAACATATGGAGCACCAAAGTTTCCAAATGAAGGAAAGGTATAAGGTTCCCCAGAAGAAGGGGTTCCTCCATTGGTACTCCCAAGATTTGATGCCATTAACACTGACTCGACCTAAGGTCCACTAAGTAAAAGAAACAACATACGCTAATAGAATCTAAGAATCACAACCAAGCAAACAGGACCTTCTCTCGATGACCATACTAGTTGGTGAGGAAATCCAGCATCGCGTGATCAAGTCCAGAAGGGGCAGGGATAGAGTGGAACAGTTACAATGGTGACCTGCTTAACGGACTTATGCCTTAGTGCAAGCTTCCACGCAGTAATTGTTGATTTACCCTCCAAGGAGCCCAAGTGAGTTTGACCAATGTCTTCTCCAGGTACAGTGAGACTTCCCGTCACCATCACCTTGTGTAAGACCCTAAAGATTATGGCCACTAAGGTTACCAATTCGCAGTCATCCCTGGGCAGGAACATTCGACAGTCCAATCCAAACGTACGGGCAGGGTATCAAGCCCGAAATCAACTAAAAGGATTCCACGCAGTAATTGTGGATTTACCTCAAAGTGACCCCCATAATACGATCTGACCACCACAATCAGTTAAACCATTGAGGGTTAGTCCCCGTAGCTTACCTGAATGCGACCTCGTGCGTAACCCCTGTGTGAGAGGGGGATCCCAGGCAGACTTATACGATAACTGGATTTGAGTCTCCCTAACTCAGGATGCTACTGTTTGTTTTGGAAACTTTGGAGAGTTATGCTCACAACCTAATCCAAAGTACTACACCTATTCTACTGTTGATGGAGGATCCTAGAAAAGAAAAAGTTCTAGATAACTTTTAATTAGTGTTGATTTTTATGGCTATTCTTTTACGCAAAAGTTGTGCATGGAAGTGAAACAAATGGAATTATGACTCAGACCCAAGGAATGCATCGAATATGATAAGCAATCATTTCCTTTCGATAAACGTCTATCTAAGGGAGGGAGATAGTTCTTTTCACTTAACAAGCACAAATACGGAGTTTCCTCAAATGATTCTTTCTCTCAATCAAATCCTGATGTAATGAAAAAACTTATAAATGCCTTCTAATATGCACAATAAATCATGGAGATTCTTTTTCATTGTTCGTATATGAGTTAAAGATCAATCAATCACAATGCTTGTCTTGCTAATTGTCTTTTGTATGAATGGAAATCAAACTACCA
Source organism: Picea engelmannii (assembly GCA_009831015.1). Taxonomy (NCBI): domain Eukaryota; kingdom Viridiplantae; phylum Streptophyta; class Pinopsida; order Pinales; family Pinaceae; genus Picea; species Picea engelmannii. The sequence goes on along the minus strand of ML792324.1, from coordinate 66,284 downwards.
CAAGCTAAAGTCATACAAAAAATGCACCCTTTCGTTGCAATCAAAACGAAAAGCGAAAGAAAAGAAACAATCAAAGAGAAAACAAAATTCACACCCAAAAAGAAAAAGTTGAAGAACAATGACCTTGACTCAAATCAAGATAAAGAGGTCTGTAGGTCTTTGATGACCTTCACCAAGGTTTTTACTCAGCTGTTGAGGAGAGAAGAACAATGCATAAGTTTCAAATTTCACTCAACAGGAAAAACTCAATGAAAAAAGTGAAGGAGGCTACAAGATCCAACTAATGTGATGTTTCTTCATCAAAAAGGACAGATGTCAAGGCCGAAAGAGAAGAAAAATTGACTCACTAGATCACTCAGCAGAGGAAACACAGAGGCAAAATCCAAAAAAATGCAATCCTGGAAGATTTTTGAGCCAAAAAGGGTTGGCTCTCTGTTTCCAAGGGAAAGGAGCATTATACCGCTCTGTGCAAAGCCATTAGGAGCGCTAGTGCTCTGTTAACACTAGGACAGGGGCGCCAGGGTCTAAAAGTCCCAGAAATGTCAAAAAATAAAAAAATTGCAATTCAATTCCGACAATTATGCTGAGTGTGATGGGGTAGGGGGCCAATCAGCTCATGAAACCAATCAAAAGAGGATTGAACCAGGTCTGAAACAATCAAGGGATAGAACTAGGTCAATGAGGATAAATCGAAACAAGAGGTTTCGATCCGAGACTATCTCCCCAGTGGAAGGATGACAAGGAAGGATGACATAAGTACCTTTTTATCGACGTTTGTCCCTGCATGCTCCGAGTTGCGCTCCAATCCTTTGCTCCTCGATGAGTTCTGCGGACAAGACAAGATAAAACCGCTTCCTACTCTATTGATATTAGCTTGAAAATAGATCTATCAATTAATGATAAGTTCATGTGACATTAGACACAAACTAAAAAGAAACAGGCCAAGCATGTGATATTGATGAGAATAACGACAACAGTACTTACAATCGTAGATGCGAATGCGACGGCTTCATCAAGTCCCATTTGTCTAACCCTTGCCTGAAAGCTCCACAACCTGGATAACAGAAGCTTCACTGATCACTCTCCTTTGGCTGACTGTGAGTTTCCTCCAAGATCATAAGTTTCATATCTTCAATTCTTCCCCCTTCTAGCACCACTTATGAGATCATAAGTTTGGTGTGATTCTCATTTTCCATCCCCTTTTCACCATTAGAAAGCTTTCTTATATAGCCTTGGAGAGGTTTTAACCACTTGAGATATCCTTGGGGAAGTTGAGGATTTTCCTCCTTCAGTTGAGGATCTGCCCTAGGATCATGGATAGACTAGGGATTCGAATCCAACTGCTTTCCAATAATGAAAAGATGCTTCCCCCATTCATCTCAACAACTTAACAACCGCCCATAATAGGTAGCACTCCCTCAAAAGGGCCATCAGAGCATTGTAGTGATGCCTAGTAGGCTTTAGGGGGCGCCAACGCTCTCAAAATCTATAGCGCTCCCTCAAAAGGGCTAGGGGATCGTTATAACGTTCCCTGACAGTGTAAGGGGTGCGTCGATGCTCCAAGATAGTGTAAGGGGGAGCGCTCTCCTTCAAAAGCTCAGTTTTTGAGGTGCTTTCAGATGGAAAAAGGTTTTCAAGCCTATTGACTCATTTCTCCTCTTCCAAATCAGATGTTTGAGGTGTTTTAAGTGTCCTTCTCATGTCGTTATAGGCACGACATAGGAATCATGGCAGTATGTTTTGTTTGATGTTTTACAACACTTGTGAGCAACATGCGACACTTGCAACCTTGTGAGAAAAATGCGACACTTGCGACCTTTGTAATGACGACACTTGTGACCTTTGTAATGATGACAGAAGATCCTCAACTGAAGGAGGCAAATCATCTTTTGGGCGGTTGTTAAGCTGTTGAGATGAATGGGGGAAGCATCTTTTCATTCTTGGAAAGCAGTTGGATTCGAATCCCTAGTCCAGCCATGATCCTAGGGCAGATCCTCAACTGAAGGAGGAAAATCCTCAACTTCCCCAAGGATATCTCAAGTGGTTAAAGCCTCTCCAAGGCTATATAAGAAAGCTTTCTAATGGCGAAAAGGGGATGGAAAATGATAATCACACCAAACTTATGATCTCATAAGTGCTGCTAGAAGGGGGAAGAATTGAAGATATGAAACTTATGATCTTGGAGGAAACTCACAGTCAGCCAAAGGAGAGTGATCAGTGAAGCTGTTGTTATCCAGGTTGTGGAGCTTTCAGGAAAGGGTTAGACGAATGGGACTTGACGAAGCCGTCGCATTCGCATCTACGATTGTAAGTACTGTTGTCGTTATTCTAATAAATATGACACGCTTAGCCTGTTTCTTTCTAGTTTGTGTCTAATGTCACATGAACTTATCATTAATTGATAGATCTATTTTCAAGCTAATATCAATAGAGTAGGAAGCGGTTGTATCTTGTCTTGTCCGCAGAACTCAGCGAGGAGAAAATGATTGGAGCGCAACTCGGAGCGCACAGGGACTAACGTCGATAAAAAGGTACTTCTGTCATCCTTCCTTCTCATGTGTTATTTTAGATAGATTTGAAAGGAAGTCAGTGTCCATGTTAATCATTTTCTATCTAGAGTTAAGGTCAAGCTCTAGAGGCGATCTACCTATCCGCAGGGAGATTTTCCTAGAACAACCTTGCTCAAAATTGAAAAGGAAAATAAGGTATGGGTTCCTACTCTTCTTATAGTTCAAGTAAAATTTCAATAAAATTCTTTTTGAAATGAATATGAAGGAATTTTTTCTCATGATAATATTATCACCTGACCTAAAAATCAGAGAGGTATAAAATTACAACTTAAAGTGTCATGATGATAAATTCTAAATCCATCTATGAGATAAAAAAAAATCAAAATGATAATAAATAAACTCGAAAGCAAATCTGAACTAAAATACACAAACTTGTGTAGGATCGGGATATTTTGTTTTAGGTTCTTCGAATCCTCAATTTGGTTATTTTTTCCTATCCCCAAGTTCTTATCCACTTCATATTTTCTTTATCCTTTCTTAGTCTTCATAGAAACAAAGGAACTTACCTTGACTCTGAAAACTTAAAAACATATTTTCAAAACAAGATTAGGAAAAAATATTTATGTTACTTTGATTTTAATTGAAAAGGTGTGTCTAGGATAATCATGATAATTTTAGCTCTTCTATCAGACTTTAAAATGACTAATTCTCTCAAGGTTGATCCTTGAAAGATTAATATTTTCATAATTTTTTTCCTATAGGCGAAGCTGTATTGAAAATTGGAAGAAGGTTAGTTTCAGAGTATTCCTAAAATTGTTGACAGACCTTCTTTTCAAAAATTTTAAACAGATATCATCCTTTGTATGTGACATACAGATTGATTTCCCCCACTTCAAAATATTAAAGCTCAAGACAGATGGTCAAAGGAAATTCATTATTTGATTCCCCCCATCTTGTCCAAAAGAGATGATGAAAATAAATTCATATATTGATTTCCCTCATCCCAGCAAAATAAAAAAGTGTTAATTTGGTGAAAGGAAATTCAATGGGAGAAGTAGATAAATTCACCGGGGTACTGAACAAGCTCACTAGCAGTGAAGAAATATATATGATATATGTAAGTCTGTCATACATATCCATATAACATACTATCTAATCTAGTTATCTTTTTAGTGATATTTACATCATGAACCAACTAGGGATTCCCTAAATAAATAGGTTACATCTACCTAACCTTGAAGCGAACAAATTTGGTCGAAGATGATATTTTAGTTAAAATTATTTTGATTATCTTAAACAATTCTGAAATCAATTTTAAGAAAAAGGATATTTTAATAGCCTAACTTGAGATCAATCATTAAGTATGTTTTGAATATTCTTGGACTTTGTTAGTTTCATTTTCCTATGAATGATTATTTCTTAAATAAAAATGGAAAATGTTTTTCAAAAAAGAAATAATGACTCCATTTACCCAATAAAGGCACTTGGTATACTGTTTTTTCATGCCTCACAAGGAGACACAATCCCCATATGGAGCCTATGTTGGAACACGTATAATTTTGAGCTTTTGAACATTAGATTTTGCTTCTTAAAAATAAAAGTTTTACCCAAAAAAGGAAAAAAAACTTAGAGAATTATTCTGGGAATTCGGCCTTAGGAGGATTTCTATCATGCTATATCGAAAACTCCTGAATGTCGAATCGTCAAAGTACTTAAGGCTAACTCAAGGTTTAAAACATGATTAATTGAAACATAAAAGTGATTAATAAGAGAATAACTTTTTTGTGAATGCAACCTTTAGGAGATTTCTTCCCTCTTACATTCAAAACCTATGAACCCTGAACCATTGAATTGTTAATGACATTTATAATTGGATAAAGTTAATGATTTGAATAATTATTGTGATTTTCTAGGTGATAAATTCCATCATACTTTTTAATAATCTCTCTATAAACATATCTATACGAAGAACGATAGATTTTATAAAGCTCTTCAAATTTCAAAATCATTTTATCATTTACAATTAATAGTTTTTGATTCAGTGAAGAGCTTATAGACTTCACTTATTACATGCAGGCTAATCTTATTTCCTTAAGGATTATGGCACCATGAAAAGTTGCAAGGAAGCTCGATAGACCAGATTTCATAATCTAGCAGAATGCTAAACCGGTTTGGAAGCCTGATAAACTAAGAAAGGGACCAAATATGGAAGGGAGGGGCTAAATAGACAAAAATGGGAGAAAGAATGTATAAAGTACAAATCCCCGAAGTGCTAAGTCCTCGAAGTGAGAGATCTGGCGTCGTGTGTCCTTTAGATTTGGATGACTGATATTTAATTTGGGACTCTAGGCTTTGGGTGTTCCGAGATGCATAGAAGTACAAATCCATGAAGTTCTAAGTACCCAAAGTAGGATATATGGAGTTGCATGTCCTTTTGATTCTGACGACTGAGATTTACTTCAGGACTATGGGTTTCAGACATTCCGAAATGGATAACACCACAAACCTTTTGAAGTGTCAGATCTGTCGATACATGTAGTAGACATGTGTCCACTTCGATCAACAGTTCATATGAACTCTAAGCTTCAGGCCTTCAGGAGTTATTTACTCAACACTTCTTGCTTCCTCTCGAAAAATGATATCACTGAATACATGAATCATCTAACATGTGTCCCCTGCTTGGATCGACGAATAGGAATTGCACAAAATTCACTCTGTATTCTTTACATGTGACTGAGAGTTGTGAACTCGGCTTAACCTTTGGGAGATTATATTACTTTGCGAGATCAATGGATGTGTTTTAATGGACCATGAAGATCAACAACCGAGAGCGATTGTGAGGGGCAAAGTTACGCGGGGTTTAATTTTGAAAGGAGGTCTTGCAATTGAACTGCGGTTTTATCTTGGGGGTGCGTGGCATCACTAGGTGCATTGCGGGGAGAAGGGAAGGTTACCTCAAAACCACTTCCTTGCGCCACCGAAAAATAGACTGTTGGAATCCATACTCAACTCCTTTCCTCCACCCACTCTACCTTTCACCCTCTACCCTATCACACCCTCCACGCTCCTAATACCATGTACCTCACCACCTACATTCTCACATCCACTCATCCCAACTCCTTATTGGATACTTGTCCCCACTTCTTCTTGTTCGAGAATGGTTAATCTTCCCCATAACTGCTATCCATCCCATAACAAACCAACAACGAGCTACCTGTCCAGTTACCACCCCCATATCTTCAACTGCAATTATTTATCCCAGTAAACGCATCTGAAGGGACCGATGGCAAGGAAATCATATGGAAAAGACAATAAGCCAATGTTTTTGGTGACCTCAAAGGAAAATGAATTCATGTTCAAGAAAATGAAGATACAGATGAAGCGCCATCACATCAAATCAAAACTCAACAATATCTACATGTTTTTATTTCACTCGGATGGTATTCTATTGTAGGAAGTCCAACGGTTTTTAGTTGAGACAATTTTTATATAAATAGATTGTTTTTAGATCTATTTGTGGCTGTTTCTTTCCGAATGTACGAGAGAATCTATTTTGGAGTATTAATACAAGTGTAGACAAAGATTCTAAGTTTCATTCAATTTGAGTTATGTGTTCCCTTTGTGTTTCAATTTCTCTGAATTTCTTTCTATAATTCTTGAAGAGTGATTGATTGCAATTTAGTATTACATCTATCGTGATCATATTATACCAGTAGTTCATTCAGTAAACAATTTTTCCTCTGTTATTACTGTGAGTAAAACAAGACCTGTGATATGTGTGAATTTATGCATTTTTATATCCTGTTCAAGGGTGCATGTTCTAATTTTCTTCCACCGCGAACAAGTTGAGACTTATTTGTATATGATACCTGAATTTATTTAACAATTTTTTTTAAATATTTCTACATCATTTGAAATTATAATTGCGACTCGGATAACAAGATACAACCTCTGTATTGTCTTATTATTAATTTCATAAAAATATTATTTCTCAGAAAAATGAAGGTATGGAAAAGCACTCATAAAAATATTTCATTTAAAACCTTTGATGCCTGACATTATTCTTTAATCCTTAGAATCAATCTCAAGAACAAAACAGACAATGGAGGTGAATATTGAAGTAAGGAGTTTGATTATTATTGTTCATACCATGGGATTCGTAGAAAGAAGACAGTTCCAGGAACACCACAAGGAAATGTTGTGTCAAAAAGGATGAACAGGAAAATCATGGAGCGTGCAAGGAGTATGAGATTGCATGTTGGCTTTCCCTTACAGTTATGGGAATATGTTGAAGATAATGTTGTTTAGTTAATAAACAAAGGACCTTCAAGCTCGTTGAATGGTGAAATTCCAGAGGAGGCATGGACAGGTGAAAAGGTAAACTATTATTTTTTGAAGACTTTTGGTTGTGAATCATTTGTCCATATTGATAAAGAAAATAGAACAAAGCTTGAGGAAAAATCCAAGAAGTGCACCTTTATTGGATTTGATGTTAATGATTTTGGTTATCACTTATGGTATTATGAAAATCACAAAATAATTAGGAGTAGAGATGTCATATTCAATGAGAAGGTCATGTATAAAGATCAATTGTAGGGAAAGATAAAAGAAAAAGAAAAAGAAATACATAGTGCTTGATGAGATCACTAAAAAAGAAATTCCAAAGGAACAAAAAAATCAAAATGTACAACAACAGGAGAAACAGGTACCTAAAACTCCTACAATTTTTTTTAGAAGATCTACCAAGTTAAGTAGACCCCATGAACGACACTCTCTTTCATTGTACTATTTATTGTTGACTGATTATGGTGAACCAAAATGTTATGAAGAGGCAATGCAGGTAGACACCAAAAAGAAGTGGGAGCAAGGAACAAAAGAGGAAATGGATTCCATGGTAAATAACCAGACTTGGGATTTGGTTTAGTTTCCTATAGAAAAAAGAGCATTACAAAATAAATGGGTTTACAAGTTGAAGGAATAATATGGAGGAAAAAAAGGTACAAGGCTAGACTTGCTGTAAAGGAGTTTTCACAAAACAAAGGTATAGATTTTGATGAAATATTTTCTCATGTTGTTAAAATGACTTCAATTAAGACTATTTTAAGTCTCGTGGTAGTTAAATATTTTCATCTTGAACAATTAGATGTAAAAAAAAAAATTCTCCATGGAGATTTGGAGGAAGATATTTATATGCAGTAGCCACAGAGGTATGAGGTCAAAGGAAAGGATAATTTGGTATGCATGTTGAAGAATAGCTTGTATGGCCTAAAGAAAGCTCCAAGGCAATGGTATTTGAAGTTTTATAGGTTTATGACATAACAAGGTTATAATAGATGTCATTTTGATCACTGTGTTTATTTTAAAAGGATAGAAAACGAAAGTTATATTATCTTGTTATTGTAGGTAGATGACATGCTTGTTGCAGGGTCTAATATGTAGGATATAAATGTGGCCAAGAAGAAATTAGCTAATTCATTTGCAATGAAGGATTTGGGTGCTGCAAATAAAATCCTTGGATGAGAATAACAAGAGACAACAAAATCACAAATTGACATTGTCTTAGGGTGAGTACATAAAGAAGGTGTTGCAGAGGTTTAGAATGCAGAATGCAAAAAAAGTTAGTACACCTTTGGCCAACCATTTCAAATTAACTAAGGAAATGTGTCCCAAGACATAGGAGGAGATAAAATACATGTTCAGGGTCCCTTATTCATCAGTAGTTGGCATCTTGATGTATGTGATGGTTTGCACAAGACCAGATATTGCACATGCACTAGGAGTTGTGAGAAGGTATATGAAAAATCTAGGTAAAGAACATTGGGAGGTAGTAAAGTAGATTCTCAAGTATTTGAGAGGTACTTCTACTCATGAATTATGTTTTGGAGGTTTAAACATTGTTCTACATGGATATGTTTATTCGTATATGGCAAGTGATAAAGATAGAAGAAGGACCACCATAGGGTATGTTTTTACTATAGGTGGAACAACAATAGGTTGGATTTAGAAACTGTAAAAGGTTGTTGCACTTTCAACAATAGAGGCAGAGTATGTTATTTCTATAGAGGCTAGTAAAGAGATGATTTGGTTACAGAGGTTTATGGAGGAATTGGGAAAGAAGCAGGCTAATACCAGGTTGTATTTTGATAGTGAGAGTGTCATTCATATTGAAAATAAATGATCCTTCCATTTGAATACTAAGAATATACATCTCAGGTACCATTTAATATGATCCATCTTAGAGGATGGACATTTGAAGTTGGAAAATATACACACTAGCTAGAATCCTGCAGACCTATTAACAAAGGGAGTAACCAGGGAAAAATTGAGTTCCTTCTCCATTTCAGTTGGTATTCAAGCATGAAGGTGAAGATGAAAATTTTCCAGGTCCAATAAGGTTCATAGTCCAACAGATACAAGAACGGTGGAGTTGTTGAGATCAATTTCCAAGTGGGAGATTATTGGTTGTGGAGCCTGATTATATTCCTGATTCAAAGGTCTTTGTTTTCATTTGTGTCTATACCCCATGAAGACTTTACACCATGGAATAATGTACACTCCTCCACTTGGGGGAGTGCAAAGGGGGGTTAACCCCTCTATGGGGTCCAGGGGCAAGTGGGTCCCCGAAGGAAAAAATGCCTTGTAAATGTATATTGTAATTTCATTGTAAATATGGACCGTTCATTATAAGGTCGCAAATATGACGATAGAAGTTATGTTAGTATTTTTTTCCCTAGAAGGAAATCCTCTTTTATGAGGTAAATGTATTGTGACTATGCATCATGGTGAATATTGTATTCTGAGAGAGGAGACTGTGAGAGAAAGAAGAGGATGTTACAACGGGTGTGTTGTAGGTTGTATCCCTTCATTTTCTGGATAATGATAAAGGAAGGACCTAGAAATTTCTCTGGTTGACATAGCCCAGACTAGGTGAACCACGTATATTTGTGTCTTTATTGTATTACATATCTTTTGTGTTTTATATCCACATTTGTTTTATTTTATTGCTCGATGATCCTGTTTTTCTAACACACTAAGGTTACCAACTCCCAGTCAACCTATGTGTGGGTACATTCAAGATTCATGATAGAACGTATGGGAAGGATATCAAGTCCATAATTAATCTAGAGAACTAAAGACAATATGACCGATAAACTTTAGAGTACCTCAAACAAATTCAAGATTCATGAAGCACTAAGACCTAATGAAACCAGTGACACTTCAAGAACAACCCCTAGTATACGATATTTCCACTACATTTTGTTAATCTTCGTAGGGGAAATCTTGGCTTCTCTCTCGCACATGACCTTTTGTTTAACCCCTATGTGAGAAGGGTGTCCCGACTATGCTTATACAAAAATTGGATTTTCTCTTCCTATCGAAAGATTCTATATTTGTTTATGGATTTCAAAATTTATTCTCAACACCTATTCCAAAGCCTTACACTTAAGCTAATGTAGGTTTGGAGAGCCCTAAAAAGAAAATTTTCTAGATAGATTTTAATTAGCGTTTTGATTTTTAGTTTATTGTTGACTCAAGGGTATGGAATTGAAGCTGATGATATTTGTGACTCTGACTCCAAAAGAGCACAACATAATGAGATGCAAGGATTTTTGTTCGATGAAATCTATCTATGGAAAGGAGAAGAGTCTTTTTCCATTCCCAAATGCATAAACCCAATCTAATTTACCTAATGAAAACTACAAACATGTACCACCCGAAAATTTGAATGCAATCAATTTCTTTTCGTTTGATTATAAATGCAATGAACCTAAATCAAATGCAATTTATTTCTACTTCCTTAGTTTCAATGCAAGAATCCAATGTAGATACAAAGGAATGTGAAGTAAAAAGATTAAACAAGAAATGCACTCAAAATTGATGAGAAATGAGAGAAACTAAGTGTGAAATAACTTGCTCAATCAAGAACTCAAAAAGTCGAAAAGAAAGTACAATGCCAGAATGCTTCCAACATATGTTCAAAGAAGAACCCAAAGAGTGAAAAAAGATGAAAAGAAAATCACTCAACAACATTTAAAAATGAGCAGCAAGAAAAGGCATTCAATATAGGTTGTGGTAAGCAAAATAATCTCAATTGTTCAAAAGATAAAGATGTTCCAAGGAATATTGAAAAGAAACTCAAGACCAATCAATAAAACATTTATAGACTTCTTCCAATCAATCAAATAATTGAAAACATCATGAGACAAAGACCAAACTAGTGAACAACAATGTGAACCAATCTCACAACTTAGAAGAGGTTTGCGAGATCAAAAAATATAAAAATGAGTGATAAGTATCAAATCCTCAATCAAACACTGTAAAAAAAAACAATTGGAAGGCTTCTGAGTTAAAAATCCACTTCAACAGACCTAGCAGATCAAGGAAAAGCCCCTAAATTTTACTCAAGAAGATAGAATGATGGTATTTTTCTTAAGATATAGATCACCAATAAAGAGAATGGAGTCCTCTATAGGCCTCTAGGGTTCATCAGTCAGGATAATGAGCTCAGAGGTCAACTACAGGGGAGAACTTTTATAAAACAGTTCAAAAAATGGTTCAAAAAGACTAAAAACTTAGAAAAAACAATCAATGACTCTGTAAATTCTTCAATGAGGAAGAGAGAAGGAGAAATAGATCAAAAATATGAATAAAACAATATCTAATGATAGACAAAGGCTTAATATGATCCAAGGAAAGACTAGTCAAAGTTGATCCCCAGTGGAGTCATCATTTTTCTATTACATACTATTCCCCCTGTAGCAAGTGAAATTTCCCTTGGATTGATAGACCACTATACCAAGATAGAAAGAGTACAAGTGGACACTAAAATCCTTTTAAACTCATCTACAACAATCAAATCAAGAAAGAGAGAAAGGATATGATGTACCATTTTCGATGTTTATCATCGCTGCTTCTAATCCACGGAGCTTGATCCTCAAACCCCCTCGCACAAACTATGATCTGTAATAGACAACAAAGAGAAACAACTATCTCCTACTCTAGTTTATTAGATAATACAAGTCTATCTACAAATATTAGAACAAGCGTAGATAAGCACAAGTAACAAGACATAGACTTGAAGGAAATAGGCCAAGTATATATTGAATGGGAACCAATAAGAATATACTTATAGACCACGATTGTTGTTGCAACAACCTCTCCAAGCTCTCCTCGTCCAACCCTTGCATGAATGAAACAAGATCAAAATGATGATGTTTCACTAATTTTTTCTCCCTTTTTCACCATGGAAATGCCTCCAATTTACAGGCTTTGAGAGACTCAACCACCTTGAGTACTTTTGTAATAGCTTAAGGATATGGCTCCATACGTTATGATTCTTTCCTTAGATAGATCCATGGAGTACGATTCGACCCAAACAAACCCCAACCTTTAAGAGTTGTTCCTTAGGAGAAGGTGGGATTCACCAAGATTTCTTCCAACAACAATGATGCTCCCTTAATGTTGAAGACAAAGTTCCATGGCACCCCCTTACCATGGTGTAGGGAGCACCGATGCTTCCTGAGCATAGGTAGGGGAGCACCAGTCTTCTTAAATGTCCAATAATGGTCAAAATACCAGGTGAAAAAGTATATTTTGACTGCAAAATGATGGGGATTTTCCTTCCAGCATGATTTAGGAGTTATGACAAGTGTTTTCATGGTGTCTATTAAGTTGCGACACTTACAAAAAGTGTATGAGAAGTGTTACAACACTTACGACAATTTTGGTACAACACTTACGAAACTTGTGACACTTGCGACACTTAAAATGTGACGTTTGTGCCACATGCAACACTTAGAATGTGATGTTTGCACCAGGTGTGACACATTATGCAAGTGTGGAAATTTGACGTGTAATAGTTGGATCTGAAATCCCTATATATTTGTATCAATTGGAATGTAATAAAGTGTTTGTGAAGCATTTTGTGTGCAATCTAGTTTGCTAAATTGGTATCAGAGCGGTACATCCCTCACGGGAGGGCCAAAAAAAATGTGAGAGTTGTGAGATTAATTTTTTGTAAATTAGATTAGGTATGTGAATAATTTTATGTGTGCCTGTGTGTTTGGTTTCGGTTTAGTAAATCCTATGTGCATATTGCTGCGTAGAAGCCTCCAAGTCGTGAATCGTGTGAGAGTTTCATTGATTTCATCGTGCAAGTGAATGAAGGTGGGGATTCCCATGATACTAACGTCTCCTATCCAGTGAAGGATTTGACTACCTATGTTATGAGGAATGAGGAGGGCGTGAAGAAACCCTCGAGCACTTGAGCTACATAGTCGTCGCAGAAGGAGACTGCGAATACGTCACAAATGATTGTTAGAACCTGCATGGAAGAGAATCCACATGCAAATAAGAGATTTACTCTCATTCCTAACAAGTCCAGATCCTAAGTTTGATTCTTAGCCTGCCCGATTGCAGAATTTTTGCTGGATAGAAGAAAACAAACAAAACAAAACAGGAGGCATGAAGATGATCGATGCATAAAATAATGGGCGATATCTTCTCACGGGATATTCCTTCAGGTTTGGGAAAGTAGTGTTGGAGACAATCACATGGGCTTATTGGAAATATTTTTTTTTAAGGAAAAAAAAAAATGTTATCATATATACTTTGCACTAAAAAAATTTATAATTGCTTTTAGCGAGAGATTAGATTGTGCATGAACTATGGAATTCTTGAAATGGTGATCAATGAATAATAATGTTATAGTCACTGGTGCAAACATGGCATTGGCTATGAAATTGTTTTCCATTTAGCAAAGGAATATGTCTACAGGGAGTTAGAAGATTGTGGTTCTTGGAGTATTCAAACAACAACGCAAAAACAACGCTACAGTTTGTTTATTTTGTGTATTTGTGTAAATGTCACTTTGTATGATTAACTACTAAGACATTCAGTACCTAAACAACTGTCCTAGATAACTGGTGGATACAACAAGCTATGTTGTCAGAAAAGTAGTCAAGTAACTGAATGACCACAGTAACTGTGGGATACAACATAGCTTGTTGTATCCACCAGTTATTGTTGTATCCACCAGTTATCTAGGACAGTATCCCAAATTACCACATTATCATCCAAATTCATGGATGACCAAGGAGGCTTTGAGAAAGACAGTGAAGCCGGTTTCTTTGAGGACGGGGATTTCGAAGACTTGCCTCGACATTTTGAAAGTGTGCAACCTTACTCTTTGTTTCGGGATCTTTATCTTCTTGTTTCGATTGATGAATGTATAATGCTATATTTATTTTTTCAAGACTCTGTTTGAGACCACTAACAGTAGAAATCCCTGTTCCTCCGTTGCCTTCTTCGCTGTCCCTCTGTGTATTTTATAAAGCACCGGCGGCGGACGTGAGAGAACTACTAGTGTAAATCGAATTATTGTAGAGTTTTAGTGGCATGGTGCTGTTGTTGCCGCCACCAAGAATCGCTCATGAGACACTTCAC
>ML792324.1:903-51203 GCA_009831015.1 Picea engelmannii | reverse complement strand
TTTCATGTTCCCTAAGGATGAGATGAGGTAATATTAGAGAAAACATAATATCTTTTCTCTAATATTACCCTATCCATTCCCCACCCTCATATAGGGCTGTGGGGGTGGAGGTGGGGGTGGAGGTAATACTAGAGAAAACATATTATGTTTTCTCTAGTATTATCCCCACCCCCACACCCTCATATTATGTTTTATCTAATATTGCCCCACACCTCTACATTAGGGGTGGGGTGGGGTAGGGTGTAATATTAGAGAAAACATATTATTTTTTCTCTAGTATTACCCCCCACCCCTAATATGTGGGTAATATGAGGGAGGGATAATATTAGAAAAAACATAATATGGGTGGGGGGTAATATTAGAGAAAACATATTATGTTTTCTCTAATATTACCCCCCACCCATAATATCCGGGTGGGGTGGGTTAAGGTGAGGGGTAATATTAGAGAAAATATAACTGGGTGGGGGGTAATATTAGAGAAAACAATATTACTCTTCACTCATAATATGGGGGTGGGTGTGAAAGTGAGGGTGGGGATAATATTAAAGAAAACATATTATTTTTTCTCTAATATTACCTCCCACCCCTAATATGGAGGTGGGGTGGGGTGAGGGGTAATATTAGAGAAAACATAATATGGGTTCGGGGTAATATTAGAGAAAACATAATATGTTTTCTCTAATATTACCCCCCACCCCTAATATCGGGGTGGGGTGGGGTAAGGTGAGGGGTAATATTACAGAAAACATAAGTGGGTGGGGGGTAATATTAGAGGAAACATAATATGGGTTCGGGGTAATATTAGGGAAAACATAATATGTTTTCTCTAATATTACCCCCCACCCCTAATATCGGGGTGGGGTGGGGTAAGGTGAGGGGTAATATTAGAGAAAACATAAGTGGGTGGGGGGTAATATTAGAGAACACATATTATGTTTTCTCTAATATTACTCTTCACCCCTAATATGGGGGTCGGAGTGAAGGTGAGGGTGGGGATGATATTAAATAAAACATATTATTTTTTCTCTAATATTACCTCCCACCCCTAATATGGGGGTGGGGTGGGGTGAGCGGTAATATTAGAGAAAACATAATATGTTTTCTCTAATATTACCCCTTAGCCCAGCCTAACCCACCCTCATATATGAGGGTGTGGGTGGGGGATAATATTAGATAAAACAAAGATTTTATCTATTTTAAATGTATTTTTATATGTAGTTGTAGAAAGGTCAACATTGAGATGGAGCATAATTGTCAATATAAAAAAATAAAAATATGATGGTTCTTGTTTACTATTTATTTCCTCTCTATTCCAATATAAACAATTCATATTTTTTTCACTCTTGTTTATAATTGATTTCTTCTATATTCAAATATAAACAATTCATCCTTCTTTCACTCTTGTTTATAATTTATTTCCTCTTTATTCCAATATAAAAAATTCACCTCACTTACCCAAACCTCTCCACTGGAAGCCTAGCAATGTAATCCTAGATAATAATTGTGAATAAATATAACCATTAGAAAAACATAGAGAAGAGAGAAGCTAAAATTCAAATGGATTTTAAATACATAGTAGAATATAAGGGTTGGACATGTAGCTACATTATAGGGAATGGAAAACCAAAGACAAAAAATGAAAGAATCAACAGAAGAATGAGACATTGATAAAGCATAAAATATTAATATGACAAACCATATTAAAGAGCTAGAAGTATAGATACATAAAAAAAATTAGCCTTAAATAGTTTGGATAGAAAATTGGATATCAAACTCCTCAAATATTAAATAAATAAGATCATAGAGTTTGACCCTAATATTAACAAAAGAAATTTGAACCTCATAATTTTTTTATATAAAATATAAGAAAGATAAGGACACCCTAGAAATAGTCAAGGAAGAACTACAAAATAAATTATAAGTTGAAACAATTTGTTTCATGTTAGTAAAAATGTTGGGAAAATTAATTTATCATAATTATAAGTTAGTTCATGTTAAGATAAGTTCTAATGACCACAAATATGACATAGTTAGTAAAAATACAAAATTAAAAGGGTAAAAAATATTTATAAATGAAGCACTAATTTTAGAAGAACAAGTTGAATTAAGTTAGGGATTTGAAAAGGTAAAATAAGATATGATAGAAGAAAAATTGGCAATAATTAGAATAGAAAAGTTATTATTAAGGATAGATACAAAACATGTAATAATAAAAAGGAATTTGGAAGACTATGGATCCTCTCTTGGAAGTGTCATGGCTTTCCATAGAGAAAATGGCCAATGCTAAGATGTGTCTCTACTGAAACTCATATGAAACTTGAGAACACGAAGAATCTAAGGTCCCTAACATAGAAGGATTTGTCTTGTAGGGGATTAGGGTCCCTGACATAGAAGGATTTGTCTTGTAGCGGATTTCAGTTAGTGTATGTGAATGGATATTTTCAATATTAATATAAAAAAGATTTATATAGAAATTTGTTATTTTGTTCCAATTAACTCTACCTTTTATAAGAAAAATAATATAGATAGACATTATCCTTACAATGGCTTAGAACAAGATATATATAATCTAAGAAATAAAAGTATTATCCTCTTGCTAAAACATATTTTTAAAGCCATGATTTTGGTTCATATCCCTAAACTTTCTAAAATTGCATTTTATCAACTTTAAATTGTGATTTGAGAGTCATTTTGAAATCCCTTGATATAAAACAGTCATGGAAAAACTTCAATCTAAACAATTACAATTGGCTAGCTGAACCACTAAAATTTTTGAATGTGAACAATAAATTTCCATCTCAATAAAAAAAAATTGATGTCAAATTTCAAAGAATAATATGTTTTCTTATTATTTTTTATTAAAATCTGCTCATTTATGTAAAATAGTAATAATTTTGTGGATATTAAGAATTTGAAAGAATTTTTTTTATTTTTTTTTATTATGTAGTTTTATTAAAATTTTATAATTTTTTAAGTAACTATTCTTTAAATTTTTAAATTTTTAAGATTGTAGAGATTTGGAAGGATGATATTTTATTTTTGCACCTCTTTTATGGCTGGTTTATTTTATGTACATTTGTCAATTGAAGGAAAATTATTAAAATTTTATAATTTTTTATGTAACCATTCTTTAAATTTTTAAGAATGTAGAGATTTCGAAGGATAATATTTTATTTTTGCAATTTTTTTATGACTAGTTTACTTAATATACATTTTTCAATTGAATGATAATTATTTATTTAACTTTTCATCTTTGAAGGGTTGAATGATTATATGCCCTTCCAACTGAAATTAAAACCAATCCTTCAAATTTGATCACTTAACATAGCCATGCTCCATGAAAATATAAATAAACATCTAACTACAATTTTAAAAATTCTAAAACTAAATGAACATTGATCACCCATACTCCATGGATGGAGCATGGGTGGGCATCTGACTGCAATCTTAAAAATTCTACGACCATGTGGACATTGATCACCCAAATAATGTCCACCCAAAAATTGAAGATGTGCGAGGATCTTTATTCTTTCTTACCAAATCTTAAATGATAATATAACAATAACAAAACACTTAGACCTCCGTACTTATAGTAAAGTCCCGAGGGTAATAGCTTCCTTTTGTTGACAAGCGCTGGGAACAACAACACTTGTTCTATAACATACCATATTCTTTCTATGTTAATTTTTATCTTTGTGTTATGGGTTCTAGAAAAAGTTTCCTTCATGTTAATGCTCTTGGCTCTGCTAAATCTTTAAAATGCTCCATACCCACCAAAAAATTATAGCTAAGTCATCCTTTAGTCTGTTGCCAAGTTTTTGTTTGTGTATGTGATATCCATAGCAAGATAATTAAGCTTTATTGATGGAAAGTGGCTTGACAGCGAAAAGGACTATTTTGAGTCTGTTAAAGGTACGTCAAGCAAATCAACAGCCTAAATCAACAATAAAATCTGACAGAGATATTAAATTCCACCATTAAAAAATTTATATTTTTCACTTTTCTGGATTACATATCCAAAAGTCATTAATGGCCGTTTTCTTAGCTTTAATCTCTCTCTTTCTTGTATTTGATTAATACAAGATGCATTGGAATCTATATAAGAAACCATTCTTGTATTGGTCGACTAGGTTGTGTGTCCTAGATTGTACACAACTTTTGAGATTGTAAAGTGTATGTCTCGTATCATTGCAAACTGTCACATAACTGTAATATAAATTTTCAAATGTCATCACGATAAACTAAACTTAAAATCTATTGTTTGATTTTTTCTTTAAATTTTAAATCCAACGTAAATTTTTATATTCGAAAATCGAATTGTTCAAATTGCGTACACTTATAAATTTTCATCCCATAACTCTTATAAATTTTCATCCCATAACTCCATCGGCTACCACATAGAAGGTGTTGTTGGCTTCCCCTTGATTCCCCCTTCTTCGACTTCAACCCTATCTTCTTTCATTTTTAATATTCTTGCTAATTCAAACCCTTCATCATTCTTCACACCCTTTGCGACCTAACTTCAACCTCAACCTCATTGATTTTTTTCCTTGGTAATCTCAATAACTCCATCATGGTTGTAGCATGTAGTCTATCCGTCTATCCAAGAAACTATGTTGACTTCATATTAATATGTCATTTGACTATAATTTTTTGCATAATCTCTATTGTTCAAACTAGAGAACTAAAAACATTATTTTTTATATAGTAAAAAAAACTTTATATGTCATCATCTCATGGGAGAATAGATTCGACATCTTATTGCAACATAACTATTCCCAATGTTTTAAATGTTTAGATATCCAAAGTTTTGAGCATCGACGCTCTATTTTTTATTTTTTTTCATTGAAATGTTTACATACCGAAAATTTTGATCACTGGAACTCTTTTTGAGGTACTTGAATAGGCTAGACAACTTAAATGTTTACATAGTGGGAGGCCTAACAACCTTAAATTTTTACTTCATATTAATATGTCCATTGACTATACATTTTTGCATAATCTCTATTGTTCTTTGAACTAGAGAACTAAAAACATAATTTTTATATAATAAAAAAAACTTTATATATCATCATCTCATTGGAGAACAGATTCGAAGTATTATTTCCAGCTTTGCTCTTCCAAATGTTTTGAATGTTTAGTTATCCAAAAGTTTGACATCGACACTCTTCTTTAATTTTTTTAATTTTTATTGAAATGTTTACATACCGAAAGTTTTGATCATTGACACTCTTTTTGAGGTACTTGAATAGGCCTAGAAACTTAAATGTGTACATAGTGTGAGGCCCTTAGACAGGCCTGACAGCCTTAAATGTTTACTTAAATAGGCATGCCAGAGTACATTTTTCTTCCAATTTTTGCATACAATCTTGCAGGGAATTTGGGCAATATTGTTGTCCACCGCCACTCGCATAGTCATCATATGTTTCATATTTCTTATATGCTTGGAATGAAATTTAGTCATCATTGAAAATACATAAATTCTTTACTAGTTCACTGTTTTCTACTTGTTCATTGATTCGTTGGTTTGTTGCTTGTTGCTTGTTGTTGTTTGGTTCAACTTTGAAAGGTTGAAGCCATGCACCTGTAGTTGGACCTGTTGGCGCTTGCTCACTAGTTTGTTGCTTGTTTCTTTCTTTTGTTTTCTTCAAGTTTGCAGGGTTGGAGTCTTGCACCCGCAGTTGGAGCTATTTTTGCACTTTGCAGGGTTCAAATCCTGCACTTGCAATTCGACCTGCGATTCTATCGTTCATCATTAACGAGTAATTTTCAATACCATAGTTTCATTCGTATTTGTTGTTTAGTGTTTAATTTTTACAGTTTGCAAGTAAGAATGCTTAAGTATTTCTTCATCATTCTTATCCTACATACTTTCCATAGAGGTTGTCATATCTTTTCCTCCTACTTCTAAATTTTCCTCGATTTTTTTCCCCAAACTCTGCACCATGTGCATGCCAATTTTGTCTGCACAACTCTGGCTGTTATTTTTTGTAGCATTACAAATCTCGGTCCTTTTTCGTGTGTGACGAAGTGGCAATCTAACGCCTCAATTGAATAAGGAAATTTTTTAGCCTTCCCACCTTGTCCTCGATGATATTCCCACTTTGCCCAGGAATGAGTACCTACCTATCCCGTACGGGAATCAAACACGTGTATTTCACATGAAAAGACGAGGTCAATCTTGTTTTCTTTGAAAAATGTTCTTGTAGAAGAAAACTATAGGTAGGTGTAGAAGGGATAAGTATGATAAAATAGTAACCAAGCTGCAACAAAATTGCACACCATTGTCAGGAATTATCCATCTTTATCAGTGACATATTTCAGTAAGTTATAAGGAAAAAAGTTCCAGAACCTGGAATGAAAATCCTGGCTGGTTCCAAGATATGTTATTAGAGTTTGCAAGGTTGAAATCCTGCACTCGCAATTGGACCTGCAATTATGACATTTATCATTGACGAGTAAGCTTCAATACCATAGTTTCATTCGTATTCGTTCTTTACTGTTTACTATTTACATTTTGCAAGTAAGAATGTTTAGGTATTAATTCATCATTCCTATTCTGCAGACTTTCCATAGAGGTTGGCATATATTTCCCTCTTGCTCTTAAATTTTTCTCCAATTGTTTCTCCAAACTCTACACCATATGTATGCCAATGTTGTGTGTAAAACTCTCACTGTCATTTTTTCTAGCATTACAAATCTCGGTCCTTTTCCTTATGTGACAAAGTGGAAATATAATGCCTCAAATGAATAAGGAAATTATTTATCCTTCCCACCATGCCCTCGATGATATTCCCACCTTGCCTGGGAATGAGTATTTACATGACTTTGCAAAATGTCCTTGCAGAAGAAAACTGCAGCTAGGTGTAGAAGGGCTAAGTATGATACAAAGGTAACCAAGCTGCAACAAAATTGAAAACCATTGTCATGAATTATCCATCTTTATCGGTGACATATTTTAGTAGGTTATAAAGAGAAATTTCCAGGACATGGAAATTCCAGGACAATGTCTACATTTTATAGGAACATGAAAAGGAACAAAAAAATTGAGACCTTAGAAAATGATGACATTTACTACCTCATGAGAAAATACCTAGTGACATGTACTCATTACTATAGACATAGAGTAAATTCTTTGAGGCAATTGATATTCCATGCATATATAGGAAAAGATGGATATAATGCAGGTGGAACAACAGTCCACTCTACATTATTGATACCATTTAACAAGTCACATTTTCTTCCACTCAACAAAGAAATGTTAGATACCTTGTCAAAGATTTATGACGAACTACAAGTTATGTTTATAGATGAGGCATCCTTGTTTGGAAGTCGCTTCTTATATTGCATTGACAATCGACTGAGAAACATAAAACATGTCCAAACCAAATACTTTGGAAACCTTGATATGGTATTCTATGGGGATCTTTATCAGGCACAAACCATACACGATTATCTCATATTTGAGCAACTTATGGTCCACATGGAAACAATGATGGATGAACTTTGGAAAGACAACATAAAATGCTATCAATTACATACTACAATGTGCCAGAAAAATTGAAAAATTATTGAAATTCTAAAGAGAATGCGGACAAACAACCAAACATGTGATGACTTAACATATATCAATTCAAGTTGCATGCAACCTTCCCTAATCGACCCAACCTTCCCTTACCTATTCTACAAGAATAAGGATGTTGCAACACATAACAAGTATATGATATCGTTCATGCCTGACAATGATATCGTCATCAATTGAATTGATCTTTAAGAAGAAAACCATGGAAATGTACCATGTCATCAACATACATCAACTTTCCCTTTGCAACTTGTCCTGAAATTAGACATGCTAGTTGAAATATGTTCCTACAACTATGTTTCACATGATGGCCTAGTGAACGACGCAGATAGAATGCTCAAATCTTATACCAAAAAATAAAAAATTGATGTCCTCTCGATTAAGTTCCATGACCTGCACATTGGCCATCGAAAAGACAACAAATTAGCTTATCTATATAATTCAAACACTTCATGTGAATGGACACCTATATTTTGAATATCAAAAAAAATATTAACATCGGCAAAGATAGGTCAACTGAATATTCAAAAACAATTTCCAACTCAACTTGCATGTGCACGTACAATCCACAAATCACAAGGGATAACACTTCATAGTGTTGTATTCAACCATGTTGGAATACAAATACATGGACTTGTATACACAACTCTGTCCCGTGTCAGAAACATAGAGTCCTTGTATTTGCTAAACACTCTTACAAAAGAAAACTTCAAAGTCAAACATAAAGTCAATACTGAGATGCAATGCCTTTGGACTAGTGCAAAATGACATATTCAATATGATTACCAATCCATACAAACAAACTCATCTGTATCAATTCTCTTACTTAACACACACAACTTAAATGCACATATGAATGATATACTCAATGACTATGACACAATGCAATCTGATATTTTTTTCTTGCAAGAAACATAGATGACATTATGCATGCAAAATAATCAATTTTGAAATCACACTTCCATATCAAGTTACATTACGCATGGAGTGATGTTATTATTGAAAAAACATATAAAAATTTTGAATCATATGCATTTCGAAGATTTTATTTTGGAGATGGTGCTAGCAAGAGTAATTTTCCGTGGATTTCAAATTGCAATATTCAATCTCTATGTTTCTCCACGTGCAACATCTCCAAACATAATGAAGTTTTTTTCAAATGCATTACACCATTTACATCTGAATGGAACCATTGTCATTCTAGGAGACTTCAATGTTGATATGCTACAAAGTAGTTTCATAACAAAAGAATTGGAAAACTACATGTCCAATTACAATCTCTGCTTTCTTTTGGATAAGATAAAGCATGTAAAAAACACACTTATTGACCATGTATGATCAAATTTGCCCATTTCACAATACACCCTCTTTATCTTAGACACATACTGGTTTGACC
Source organism: Picea engelmannii (assembly GCA_009831015.1). NCBI lineage: Eukaryota > Viridiplantae > Streptophyta > Pinopsida > Pinales > Pinaceae > Picea > Picea engelmannii. The sequence continues at coordinate 42,225 of ML792324.1, read as the reverse complement.
ATGATACAATTTGTCTTGTACTTGAATTATGAAATATACATCAAACATATTACAAAATCATATTTCCATGTCTCAAATCATATCTGGCTACTTTGTTGCACAAAACCAAATCATTCAGCTAGGATCATCCAACTTCTTAATATTTTTTGGCTTGAAATATATTTTGGCCACGAAAAATTCTATATAACCACAACTATGGATCAAGAAAAACAAAGGTGCATGCTTCTAACTCTATCTTTTATTCTATTCCTTTGATTCTCATCTACTGTATGTACAAATTAATTGTTTTCCCTTACATACCAACTTACATTCATGTTCATTGTATTTTGTGTGTCACCACATTGAAACAAACATAATAACTAGACAAGATGAAGGACTCTTAACCACAAATGTAGAATAAGCCATACAAAGGTTTATGTTTCTACTCTTATTTCATATTCCATTGTTTTTTATTTTACTTTTTGTCTCTATATTTATTCTACTGCTTTGCACCTAATTTATTATATGTAGATACTACATATCTTCGTACATAATAACTTATCTTCATGTCAACTGTATTCTCTGTACTATTACATTGAAATAAATAGAACTGTATTTATTGTTTTACATGTCTTTCTACATACCAACTTACCTTCATGTCCATTGTATTTTATGCATAGCTACATTGAAATAAATAAACTAATTGGACAAGAGGATGAAATATTATATGCCACAACAAAGGAATATGAAGTACAATCTTCAAAAAGGTATACCAATAGTGATAGTAAATCAAACACACAAAACGAGTATGTGGATAAAATATTGGACTAGAAAATGATGATTTGGCAACAATGGGGTTTTTTTAAGACTTCCCTCTTCCAAAAATTGCACTCCCCTTTTCTATTTTCCCACTCTCTTTTATGCCTTTTCTTCCCTCTTCTATACTTAACCAAACTTCCCTTTCTTTTTCCCCTCTACTTTCCCTTTTTTGTTACTTTACTTAGTCATTTTTTGAAATCACTAGGTGCACGGGTTGGCCGAATCACGGGTTCACATTTCCACTCATGCTTCTATATCACAAGTCTAAACGACTGCTTCCCAATTCCATACTTAGCCTCTTTTTCGATAGTGGGTTCCTGGGCTGATGGGCTTAAAATTGCGCTTCTATTGTTTTGTGTCCTGCAAACAACACCTGATGTTCCACGATATAAAAATTACAGTCAGAATCCCAGGATGGAGGGCTCAATATTGTGCTTCTATTGTTCCATGACCTACAAACATCACCTGAAGTTCCACGATATACACATTGACCGCCAGACTCCCCCATCATGCCATGTTCCTTGTTACACATTTTTTCGCTCAAAATGTTTGAGACGTACAATTTGACTGTCGAGCCCTCACGTCTTCTGAGTATCCCTTGACACCCAATTTCATACTCGATCCCCTTCAATCTTGTATGTGAAATACAAAAAAATTATGAACAATATACAATGGATATTCTTATTTAGTCGTTTTGATGTTCAATGTACACATGTTTGCATCATAAAAAGTTGGACGAGTGACATGGGAATGAGTAGTCAATCATTGCAAACATCAATAGAACGGAAAGGCCAAAGGTAAAGATTCATACATTATGCTCTTGCTATGTTTACCAAACAAATATCCTGATTTTTTTATTCATCTATTCCATAATAAATATGTTGATGTCATCTACAACACATGCTTTTCAGTTCACAAGAAGTATCGACAAGCGCAAGTGAATTGCCCAACATAGTGAAAACTCTGAAGACTAAGAGGTATGGCTACAAGACTCTGATTTGCATAACTTCATCCAAATTGTGAATCTACTTGTACATTTATGAAAAAAATAAATAGATACAAACTGCCATTCACATTAATTTTTCTGTTCAAAAAATGTCACCAGGTCTAAATTTATAACACCCAATATAATATCGATAGAAGGCTTGAACATCGGCCGAATTGGACAAGTGTTCTTTGAAGACATAATGGACGTGTATAACACCTATTTAGACAAGGCAAAAGGAACTAGATGCATTATGCGTGCTGACATGAAAAACAATAAAGCCATGATGACAGTCATACTGACTATCCCTACACAACTTGTGAAGAAACATGAAAAAAACATATTTCCAAGTAATGGGATATCCATTAAAAATTTCAATATATTACCAAAAATAGTATATGACCATGGTGATTGTGATCAGATTATATCGCTCAATGAAACAAGTATTGTGGAAAAATTTCCCATGGTTTGTTCAAAATATTGTTTCGTACCAGACACAACAATCAACCAACTTGCAGAGAGCAACAACATTTACCAAATCAGAACCATTGGTGCAGCTTTCACACTCACGCGAAAAGTTGTCTCGCAACACATTCTCCATATAAAAGATGGAGACTCAAAGAATGACAAGGAAATTGTACCGTTCTCCATAAACAATTTTGTTCTTTACTTTCACATGCTCATATATCTCAGTTATCTTACACAACTACTACACTATTCCATGTTGCAGCTACAATTGTTCGATACCTATTCAAATTTATTACCCTCAATGGAACAACAATTGCATAAAGGGAAATTTCCAATTATGCTCTTCAAAAATATAGTTCAAAGGAAAGAGATGTTAAAGAAAGGATATTTTGCACAACCCAATCAATATTTGTAACAGAATTGTGAAGAGACATAGTACAGGATATCAATAAACTAACTAGCTCGACAACTTTTGTTCGTATACATCTACAATTCCATCCACACTTTGCACATAAAAATTGTCTTAAACAATTGTGCGCATATTTTTTGTTGTACACATTTATATTATATTGTTCAATATATTAACTACTATGCTCACGTATGCAGGTTGAGGGTGTTTTGGTTGCAGCAAATGCATACTTGACCCCCTTCGAGCATGTATGTGACAAATGAAACTCTCCTGCTTCTACCTCTACTTTCATAAATGATGGCACAATTGATTGTCTACAATGCAGTAAAAAATTCCCTTACATATATAGACATTGCCTCAATACTGCCATATGAACCCTCAACAACACAATTGTACATTGTACAATTAGACAACCTGTATTACAAGATTTTCTTCCTGGGTTAGCATAATTTCCATATGAGGTATACTTATAGAAAAAGGAAAATAATGTCTACAAGTTATGCGACTTCAACATCCATATCAAATTTAAATTAAATGAGGACAATGCCATATTGGATATCGGCTTAACCAAAAAAAAAAAATTCATATCATGTGTTGACAAGAAACAAAACAATATGATCTGTATATGTCCATGCTACCCAATCAAGATATGAATAGAGTTTTGCAGTTCCATGACAAAGTGAACTGGAAGCGCATAAGATTGTTCATTCCAGTAATGAAAAGCATGAGGAAATACCTCATACAAAGTACCCAACTGTGAATAAATCAGGTCCATCCTTTGAGCCATCAAAATGGCTTTCTCCTCTAAACGGAACCATCAAGAATTTTCAATAATATTGAAAATTTGGAATTTTTCAAACTCCATTAAGTTAAATGCTGACACTCTTTTCTAGAACTATTAATGTTATAGCATTATCAATTCAGCGTGGTCTTGGTTCATAGTACTATCATAATAAAATGTTCATAGTGATCTTGGTTCATAGTGCTATCATAAGAAAATGTTCATAGTGATATTGGTTCATAGTAATATAGTAATCGACAAATTTCTTGGTGCCCATTTGGGGATTTAGTTATAGATTGGATACAATGCCCAATCTCCGCTAATTTTTTCATGTCCTGTGTTTGGCAGACTTGTGTTCATGTTCTTTCATATTGTAGTTCAAGGTTCTCATGGTATCATTTTTTGAATTATGGTTGGATGATAGATTCAATATATTAGAGATTTTTATATGATCTTAAAGAATATACAAGACCTGTCTTGCCTTTTAGTGTAAGCTCTGTGAAGAAAATGTAATATGTAGTTCATTTGAGCACTTTTACTTGATTGATGAAATTACCAGAATTCTTATTCAGTAATATTTTGAAATAAAAAGGTATATGCTAGCTGAAGTCGAATGGGACTATGATATTAACCGCAAAAAATTAAAATTAAAATTAAAATTCATCATTGTTATACTTACAATGAAGTTTATAGTACAAAAATTTTACTTGAACAACCCTCCATTGATTTTTCTATAGCTTTTCGATGCTTCTCTTATGCAAAGACTTCCTCAAAAGTATAAATATGACTCACTTTCTCTATTCCTTCTCTGAAGAGCATGTTCACCTGTCTAATGCACTTCAGAGTTACTATTAAGACCATCAATGGGGCTTTGTTAAGACCAAATCTTTCTTCTGAAAATTTCCCTCCTCTTTATTTTTCCCTTCTACTTTCCATTTCTGGTTACTTAGTCATTTTTCAAAAAATTTCAAGTGTGTGGGCTTGTGAGTTCACACGTTCAGATTTCCATTGATGCTTTTATATCACGAGTCTAACCGACCGCTTCCCCATTACATACTCAACCACTTTTTTGATCACCGGTTCTCGGCCAGGTGGGCTCAAGATTGCACTTCCATTGTTTTGTGCCCTGCAAACAACACCCAGTGTTTCCCAATATACAAATTGACAACCAAATTCCCCTTTCTTTTTCCCCTCTACTTTCCGTTTTTATTTTCTTAGTCATTTTTCTGAATATGTCTAATGCTTTTATATCACAAGTTCGATCGACCGCTTCCCCATTCCATACTTAGCCAATTTTTCGATCATCGTTCCCTGGGAAGGCATGCTCAACATTGCACTTGCATTGTTATGTGACCTACAAACAACACCCATAGTTCCGTGATATACAAATTGACCACCGAATTTCGCCATCATGTCATATTCCATGTTACACATTTTGCAGTCGAAATTTTGGAGACATACAATTTGACCATTGGGCCCTCACGTCTCTTGAGTATAAATTGTGACCGTATTTTGATGCCTGACCGACTTCTTTCCATACTTGGCCATTTCTTGGAATCTCTTTCGCAGTTCATTGGGTTGGCGGGTTCACGAAATCTCCAATCCTTAATCTCTCTTCGTCATCCCCACCACCTTTGCACTTTTTTCTAAATATGAAATTACTAGGATTTAATGCTAACAACTCATCATGTAGGAACTGTAAATATTCTCATTAATGAGTAAAAGGTTTGAGGAGATCTCCCATTAATACGCATTAAACCAAGATTTGCGGAGGGTTATATTATCCCTTCTGACTCTTCATTTCAAAAATCATGGAATCTCTTTTGCGCATCATCAGGTTTTTGGATTCATGAAATCTCCAATCCTTAATCGCTCTTCATCATCCCCAACACCTTTTCACTTCTTTCCAAGTATGCAATTAATAATCTTTAATGGTAACAACTCATTACGTAGGAACACTAGAAATTGTCATTAATCAATGAAAGGCTCGAGGAGATCTCCCATTGATACACATTAAACCAATACTTGTGGAGGTTTATATTATCCCTTCCGATTGTTCATTTCAAACATCATATAAAGAAAACATACGTTCTCATCAAACTATGGAAACAACTCGACAACAGTTCTGTCGAGATATAGAAAACACCTTTTGACATGATGACAAAAACTTCCAATGGTCCAGGGCATATTCTTAATACGCATATTCTTCCGCCCAGAAGAAAGTAAAGATATGGATGCTTAGTGTGCCAAGAGATATATTTCAAGACGAATAATTCCATAACAACCCCCTCTGCTCAGACAACCCCCATGTGTTTATCTATTTTATAACCCTATAAATGTGTATATCTTAGACTCGTGTGTTTTTTTGTTTTGTAACCCTATAAACGGATATATCCTGCATTCACTTCGTATATCCATTGCCCGCTCCAAATTTCAAGGATTTTCAGAAAAGAACGAAAGAATGGCCGATGCAGAGGTTGATGCGGTCAATTTCGAGCCGAAAGAAGATGATCTGATCGACGATGATACGTCGATGGACCATAATGGGGCACACTTCCCAACTCGGCAATGGTGTCCCTAAGAAGACAAAAGGAAGGGGTTTCAGAGAAGACACTAACGATGAACGCAATAGCCACTCTGCAACACGAGAGTTTGAGTCTCTCGACTCACATGGCGGTCTTGGCCCTTAGAGTAGGGATAATTTTAAAGATGGAAATTTATATTAAAATGTAGAAGCATGGACTAATCTTACTAGTTCTTAATATGCAAAAAGTAAAATTTTTGGCGATAGTTTTGTAAAAGTATTCAAATTTCTAAGGATTTTATATACTTTCTATAAAATTTTGGCAATTTTTAAGGTAAAATAATTTTATTCTATGGAATTTGGGTGAATCATTTTTAGAAAAAATGGAAATTGGCGAATGCTTTTTTGGGAAAAACCATGAAAAATTGTCCCATTTGTGAAATTTAGCCCCTAAAATCATCTATGCCTCAGATATGTATCCTTTCTTTTCATTTTTAGGGTTTTGGATTAGGGTTTGGATTTTTTCCTGGTGCAGGTTGTGTCCCTAAAGTATTTGACTCTAAGGAGATGGTCTCTTGGTGCGTCGAGAGATATATTTAAAGCCAAAGAATTATTCAACTGCGAGACCAGTCTCATGTTCTGTGGAGATAAAATTAACATGTCAGGTGGTGAGGAACATAGCTCTTAGTGGTCGAAGGAATATTCTTACTACTCATCCTCTTCCGCCTAGAACAAATTAATTTGGACCTCTGGAATTTCTCGTGTAGGTTGTGTCTATGAAGTCTTTAACTGTAACAAGGTGGTCTCTTGGTGCACTGACAAATATATTTCAAGACAAATAATTATTCCATTGTGGGACCACTCTGTTGTTTCTTTGTCACCTCAGGTATTCCACAATATGTTGATATTGTCGAAGGCAACATTGACCTTCAGAGGAGAATACTGCAAGGAGTTCCTAAAAAAACATGATAATTCGTTTTGTATGCATATTCAAGAGCTTTTTTATGCCTTCTGCATGTTGTTGCACTAGATGAACGACACAGAATTGTATGCATGTTTTTTTTTGTAACTCCTCTACCTACATTTATGACAAGTATGTTCAATTCTTCAGTGCAAATAACTCAATCCAATGTTTATGGATACATATATATTACCCACTATTTTTCTTTTAGATTTACTATTAAAAATTTTCCTTGGAATCTTGGTTGGGGCTTCTTTGTTGGATTTAACACCTCTTCTCGTTTGCATGGTTCGATAGTCTCGTAATTATTAAATATTGTATTGACTCAAGTAATTTGATCAAATATTAAGCATGGAACAATTATGTGACAATGCATTGTGTCGATCACATGAGGCTTCTACGGAAACATAAATGAATTTCACACACAATTTCAAACCAACATTCAATTCCATTCGTAATGTAGATAGAACATAGCAACATTAATTCACGATGTGGGATTTGGTGCTCCGCCCAAGAAGTTTTGTTCTCATATCAACCTTATTGAGTGAATGATCTCTTATTTCCCTCTCGCTTCCTTGATTCCTACACTAAAAAAAGAAGCATAATATTGGTTGTCCATCCCCTGACCTCTATTTGGGCACTTTTAGTTTATTAATGAAATTACCAAATTTCTTCTTTGCAAATATTTTGAAAAAAAATGATATATGCTAGATGAAGTCAAATGGGACTACGAAATCAACCACAATATTAAAATTTAATTTCGTCATTGCTATACTTACGGTCAAGTTGACATTACAATAAGTTTATTTCAACAACACTCCATTGATTTCTCTGTAGACTTTCGATGCTTCTCGTATGCAAACACATCCTGTAAAGTATAACTATGACTCACTTTCTCTATTATTTGATTGAAGAGCCTGTAGATTTGTCTAATTGACTTTATAGTTATTGTTCCTCCTAAAGTATGCACTTGAGTGCTAAAGGGCAGAGCCAAGCCACCATAAATTTGGAATGGTTGTTCTTTTGAATTTGTTGGTGAGTTAGAGAGTTGTTTCACCAAGACAAAAGCATGGTCAAATTGGCAAGATGATATGGATGAGTTTTCTCCTTGGATGGTAGCAGAGTAATGATAGACATGTGAAATAATAGAGGGAAACAACAAACCATTTAATGAATAATTTGTAGCAAGAAGTTTAATACTTAAAATAATATTTCAAGGCACTAAACAATGTATCAAAAACACAATTACTCCCACAGGTTGCAATAAAAACAAATATTCATCAAAGAATTAGCTGACACACCTTAGTCTCCTTAAATGACCAATATCCCAATCTACCAAATTGACCTCCCTATTATCGTATCAACAAAGATGAATATTATGGGAACATAGATTATTTTTGTGTGAGAATTGAATTGGAAAAAAATGTTACGTATTCTAGTTTTTTTAAGGCCTTATCATGGTAAGAGTGCAAAATTATTCTAACCCACTGTTATCTACAAAATCCAAACATCAATAGCACATGTAAATAAACTATACATAGTTATATCCAAAAATCAAGTCATAGTTTATATTTGCATTTGCTCACACACTTTTTAATGATACAAACACAATACAAAACAAGTATGTGGATAAAATATTGGACTAGAAAATGATGATTTTGCAATAATGGGGCTTGTTTGAGACCAATTCCCATTACCAAAAATTTCCCTCCCCTTTTCTATTTTCCCACTCTCTTTTATCCCCTTCTTCTCCCTCTTCTATACTTAATTGAATTCCCCTTTATTTTTCCCCTCTACTTTCTCTTTGTGGTTACTTAGTGGTTTTTCCAGAAATGTCTAAGTGCGTGGGTTGGAGGACTCATGCGTTCACATTTTTACTCATGATTTTATATCATGACTCCGACCGACTACTTCCCCATTCCATACTTAGCCACTTTTTTGATTCCGAATTTCCGGGCAAGCAGGCTCTAGATTGCACTTCCATTGTTCTGTGACCTACAAAAAACACCTGGAGTTCTGCGATATACAAATTGATCATTGAACTCCCCCATCATGCCCTCTTCCGTGTTACACATTTTTCACTCAAAATTTTCGAGACATACAATTTGACTGTCGGGCCCTCACGTCTCCTAAGGATCCCTTTTCACCCTATTTTGAAGCATGTCCGAACACTTTCCATACTTGGCCATTTCTTGGAATATCTTTCGTGGATCGTCGAGTTGGCGGGTTCGTGAAATCTCCAATTCCTAATCATTTTTCCCTGTGCAGGACACCTTCACACTTATTTCCAAGTATGCAATTAGTAAGCTTTAATGCTAACAACTCATCATGCAACAACTGTAAATATTTTCATTAATGAGCAAAATGATCGAGGAGATAGTCACACTGACTATCACTACACAAATTGTCCAAAAACATGCAAAAAAGATCTTGATAGGTAATGGGATATTCATTACAAATTTCAATATATTAGCGAAAACGAGTCCGATCGACCACTTCCCTATTCCATACTTAGCCACTTTTTCGATTGCGGGTTCTCGGACAAGCAGGCTCAATATTGCACTTCCATTGGTCAACAACCTACAAACAACACTCAGAGTTCCGTGATATAAAAATTGACCGATGGACAACCCCATCATGCCCTCTTCCTTGTTGCACATTTTTCACTCAAAAGTTCTGAGACATACAATTTGACCGTCGGGCCCTCACCTCTCCCGAGTATCCCTCGTGACCCTATTTTTAAGCTTGACTGACCAGTTTCCATACTTATCCATTCCTTAATCTCTCTTAATCATCCCCACCACCTTAACACTTATTTCTAAATATGCAATTAAAAATATTTAATGCTAAGAGATCATCATGTAGGAGCCGTAAATATTGTCATTAATGAGCGAAAGGATCGAGGAGATCTCACATTAATACACATTAAACCAAGATTTATGGAGGGTTATATTATCCCTTCTGAGTGGTCATTTCAAACATCATGGAATGTATTTTATGCGTCGTCAGGTTGGTGGGTTCATGAAATATCCAATCCTTAATTACTCTTCGTCATCCCCACCACCTTCGCACTTCTTTCTAGGTATGCAATTAGTAATCTTTAATGCTCACATCTCATCATCCAGGAACCGTAGAGATTGTCATTAACGAGAGAAAGGCTCAAGGAGATATCTGATTCACACACATTGGACCAATATTTGTGGAGGGTTATATTATCCCATATGAATGTTCATTTCAAACATCCTCTGGAGCAAAGGGATGTTCTGGTCAACTTATGGTAGCAACTCAACAACATTTATGTGGAGATATAGTGAACATCTTCGGGTGTGAGGACCAAAACTTCTAGTGGTCCATGGCATATTCTTAATACTCATCCCATTTATCCCAAAATGAAGTAATTTGGAACTCTGAAATTGCTTGTGCAGGTTGTGTCCCTAAAGTATTTGAATGTAAGGAGGTGGTCTCTTGGTGCACTGAGAGATATATTTCAAGAAAAAGAATTATTCCACTACATGCCACTCTCTTGTTTGTTTGTCACCTCAGTTCTTCCCCAATATGTTGAGATTGTCGAAGCCAACATTGACCTTCAGAGGAGAAGACTGTAAGGAGTTCATAAAAAAACATGATAATGAGTTGGACCTCTTACATGAGTTCCTGGAAGACCCGATGATAGTTCCTGAAGATATCACAAGGTTGCAAGTTAGTTCGTTTAGAAATCCATTCCAGGAATTTCCTCGTTGTTTATGAGAATAACAGGACAACAATCCACAACAATCATTTCCTGCATGATTCTTTATATTTTGTATTTCACGATCAAGGAACAAGCCATTTTTTTATTGGGGGAAGATGATTTCCATTGAAATCTGTTCCCAATTGTCACGATTCAAACAGGGGAAGAAATTTTATATGTCATCATACTTGGTTTTCGCGATAGCCCATTATTGTCCATTTCAAAAACTGTCTCTGTCCAAGAAGGAAAACTGTGAATTCGATCCAGTAAAATTCTGGTACCACACCTTATGGAGCCACACGACTTCTAATTTAGTTTATGAGGTTTTTAATGACTTTGTCTTAGTTTTCAAAGATCTATTGGTAGGAAATGATGCTCCTTGGATGTCTGATCAGGAAACCAATTTTTTGAACAGGAAGGGGACACTTGAACAAATGGATAATTACAGTGTGATAATGATTTTTGGCTCCGAGGAAAATCTTTCTTTCCTTCCATGTCACATTACAAATATAATGTTTTCTACAAAAATAGCAAGGCAATACAACTACTGGTTGCATTTTTTCCATGAGAAGAGAAAAAAACAGTTCATTCCTCTGCCTTGGAAAGTCGTCAACTTTGTTTTCAGGAAAATAAATAGGATTTACGAATCCGTAGGCCATTTCAATAACTTGAACCTAAGATATGTTGAAAGGATGAGAGGGTTCGACCCTAATTGGATTTTTGTAGAACATTTATTTTCAGTTGGCTTCAACAATTATTTTATCCATACACTCTTGAACAAATAAATATACAGTTATGAGAACACTCCTGCTCCTGACGCTAGTGACCTAGATACATTGCAAAGCACCAATGAATTGCACAAACAATAGGGAAAAGCCTTGGTGAGAAGAGTGTCCAATCCCCGGCTACCACTCCCAAGAGTACGGAATCCTAGAGCATTACTCCAAGGGCTCATCCCCATTAAAAAACAAACCCACAATTCTTCAAATGGAGGAGGAGAGAAGAAACCTCCTCTGGGTAAAATTGATAGTTCTCACAATCTTCCCTTGAGGAAGACGAGAAAAAACATTGTGCAAGAAGCGAAAGAGCCTAGAAATGAAAGTGAGGAAATGGAACTTGAGATTGATCTCGAAAATGTATTCCCTAACATTGATCAGTCCTAGGACGCGATCAACCATAATCCCCTAATGGAAATAAATGAGACCGATATTTTTGACAAAGATGAATCCTTTGTATTCCAAAGCGTTGTTTTTATAGTGAATCTAAAAATTTAATTATTGAAAAGAGAGATGTAAGAAACAAGAAAGGGAAATCTCGTTCAGATATTAACCTTAGGAACATTAAGTCATCCCAAATCTCTCGAATTCACTGAGCAACCAAATATTCTCTTGATGATTCCATTGGAGGCCTTGAGATAGAGAATGCCAAACTAAAGGACCGAATCAAGGAATTGGAGGAAGCTTTGATTCTTATCCCATTTCTTTCCATTCCTTTATCAATAACCATGTCTGCCACCCCTGGAACCAAGTTAAAAGTATCCTCTAACCTCCTCACATTGTGTAGAGGTTACGTGGAGAAGAATATCAAGAAAAGAATGGACCTAGTTACTGAAGCTTGGTGTTATGAGGAAAATCTCTCTATGGCTAGGGTAAACCACAATAGATGGAAATGAATGCATAAATCAACTCTATTCCCAAGTATGCTACATAAACAAATATGATAGAAAGACAAGATAAAAGGCCTACCTCATATGGACATTTGATGAATTCCACCGTTGAGCACTTGACCCAAAGAAATATACCTACAACTAGTCCTCGACAACCAAATAAAGCAAGTATATGATGATATTATATGATGTTAGCACATTCAATAGCATAATCCATTAATAAACATGAAAAATACGCCCAAGGAATAATAATTCAAATATTTGCAAGATGTCAACTGGACAGGAAAAGAGTATTTCTATTAATATATGATCAACAAAAGTGAAAATGTTACAGACTTCCATGTCGGCAAGGTTTGAAACCGAGAAACTAAGTTCCTTCCAGCTGGGCCTCCACCACTTCAATTCTCCACCAAAGGAAAGCTCATAGAAGAGAGAAAATGAAGTTCTCACTCAAATAAGGGAAGAGCTTGGGGGATGAACACTTTGTTTAGAATTAAAGGACAAAGGGATGCAGACTCAATATGAATTAAATAATTTCTCCAGAGTAACTTTTCTCTCAAAGTTGAATTTTTTCTCCTCCTTTTACATAGATTGGAATTGGCCCATTCATATCCTTCAAATGGAACTTAAGGGCCGAGTTAGAACATTTCCAATATATGGAAGGCCAAGGATCACATATTTCCTGTCGTGACATGGAAAAACGACTCCATTTTTTATTTTTGGGCACAAATCCCGATGTACGTGGGATATAGTGGTGCAGCCTGCGTATACACATGTTGTATAGTAGGAAAGGTGTGTACATGTGGAAAAATATCTATTTTTAGCTTTGGGACTTACAAACAGGGATGATCAGTCTACATAGGTAAATGGAAAAAATCCCTTCTATGCAGGATTGCATAGGGTGAGGAAAATCTTGTTATAACACTTGGGAAACATCAAAAAGTATAGCTTCCTTTGGAACGAGGGCACATGCCTTTCAGGAATATTTGCAGGAATATTTAAAAAATGAAGAAGGTTTCCATCTAGATGTGATCATCCCTTTTGGCATCAATGTCACCAACATGAAAGAAATGAGAAGAAGAGAAGAAGATCCCCCCCCCCCAAACTGGATCAAACAATTAAATTCATGATGGAAAGAGAAAGTTAAGAACCTATATCTCATTGTCCAATCATGTGAACAAGACGCATCAAATAAAGAATAATTATTTAGAAAGATGACCGAAATAGACTTGGTTGAATGTACCAACGAGGTCCAAGACCCAAAATTAATCCTCCACTCCTTTTTCTTAACCAAGCAAGCCTTCGATGAACAATTTGATATCTTTAAGGGGTTTTATTTTGAAATGTTTTACGTCATCCTTGAATATGATGAGAATGACGTGGACAACTGGCTAGTGGAGTATTCGGTAAAAAATCAAGAAATTGAAGAGGCTCTGTGTGATCCTTCTATCGATCTAAGGGAATTAGAAATAGATATTTTCAACATAAAAATATGGCATGAGATTGGCATGGACCCCATGAAAATATACATTGAAGAATGGTTCCAAAGGGAAATCGACAAGCTCACTGACAAAGGAAAACAAGCGGTTGGCACGATTACAGTAACCGTCGATGAGAGAAATAAAAAGGCATAAACAAGAAAATAGAAAAGGGGGAGAGATATACCATCAAAGTAAGTCTATACTGACCACATCCTTATTTCTTTATCAATCCAGTTATTCCACCTCTTTAAATAGAAATGTCTAACCAAAGACTAATAGCTTCCAATTTCTTCTTTTTAGGTCTTGGTGTCTACCGTCGCCCACTTCTTCTTTCTACAATCATGTTTCTTCTACATATTTATTTTGTGGTTAGCGAGAACCCCAATATTAGTCTATATGACAAAAACATTTAAATTTCGAGGGGTATGTAACAAACATTATTATTTTTTGATAAATTTCAAAGAAAACTATTTCGGGAACAATCTTGACGGTGCCTTGTAACCTTGCTTTTGGAATGAAAAATTAGTTCTCTTTATGCATGCCAATCATCTTATTTTATTTTTATGTGCTCATAAATATTTAACTTAAACTATGTTGGATGTCAGGAAATTGTGTTTATTTAATTTGAATGTTTAATGTGTGTGATTCCTGGTCCTATTTTCTAGGAACCTTTGTTTCAAAAAACAAAAAAAAAACTTTCTATCATTTTGTATTTATTTAAGTCATTACGATGGACTTTCTCTAAGTCCCACATTTGAACTATACACACCCCAAAAAAACCTTAAAGAGGAGTACCACATCTATAAAAAAAAGTAGTAAAATTGACATCCTCGTTAGGTTGGTGTTTCGGTTCTAATAGATTAAAGGGTCAACAGACTTGTAAATACATTTGCAAGAATATCCGCAGAAATAAAACCTTTAAACAAATGTATCTTTGCCAAAAAAAAATCAACTGGATAGAGACATTACAAATATATCAGTTGTTACTATACTGAACTATCATAGGCATATTACAAAGATTTTAGTTCTTACAAATATTTCAGTTGGATAAGCATGTTGCAAAGATTCCCTCTTCCTAGAGAGAAATTGTAGATCAACCTTTGCAAAGTGGGCTTGCTGCGCAAGGACAAAAGTTTCAGGAAAAGGCAACTTCCTTTGTCTCGACACCAACTTTTCGCATAATTTAAATTAACTTCAATGAGTTGAAAACTCATGAAAATAAACAATTATTTTAGGTGTGTGTTAATATATAGAAAAAAATAGAAAACACAGAGTTCACACAAGAAGATCGAAGAATGTTCGACACTAAATACATTTTCAAAAAAAATTATATGTGTTTTTCTTCCACCACATATAACTTTATTTCTCCTAACACATATAGAGACAGACAAGCCATATGATCTATTTAATATAATGAAATGGATGTTGATTTCTTTGTCCATGGGAAAAATTAAATAATTGACTATGGAAATTGAAGTTAACTCTAAATATTGGTATGAAAGTCAATTGGAAGTATACAAAGATCATTATAAATGAATTTCACAAATGCACTAAATAGATAAAACCTACAATGTAGGAACGTAAATTTCCAATATGGCAAGTTAGACTCCAAGAATATATCAAGTTACAAGTGATAATGATATCTGTGCTTTTTAGTAGCTATATGTTGCACTACTGGTAATAGGAAAAATTACAGACTCTTATTAAGAAAATAAAAGCAATATGAATTATGCAAAACACAGTATAATTAGAATGAGAATACTTTCAAAAGCTAAATGGTTTCCATGCCGAAATTTCTCTAGGATATTAACGCTCGGGCGCCTTCTCTTTCCAAAATCAATGTTAGTCATCGATCAGTTTCCAATGTACGATCTGGGCAACCCTGGCACTTTAGCGTCCCTACAATTTTTTTACCAACCTGTCAATTTTAGAACTCCCCTGGCCATATTTAGCGATGGAACAAATTTCTCACAAAGTGACTTTCTCGCTAATTACTTGTTAACCCGATATTAATATAATATTATCATTAACTAATTCAGGAATTCGAGACTTCGACTATTAGGGGCTCCAAGATTCGAGGGAACTATTTTTTTTCTACATGGAAAAATCCCGGAGTGACATTCTCCTGGAGTTATGTAGCAGCCTGATGTCTTATGTCTGACATGTCGTAGTGTGCCACATATATTTTTCTACATGGATGCCACCTATCCTTCCTGCTGCTTAACACATGTCCACAACAATTTCCATGTGTCTTTAGTACTTTGGTATTCTCATTCTCCCACAACCCCTCCATACCTGTGCATTTATTCCCATTACAACCCTGCAGGGACTACGCTGCCATGCAACACTTTTTTTTCAATTAGTAGTTGTTTGTTATTTTTGTAAATTTAAGCAATAAGTTAGTGATAATAAATATAAGATTTAAGGAAATAAATATACATAATAAAATATTTCAACATACTATTTAAGATCTAATTGTTTCAATGGAATACCACATCAATTTGTAAATCATATTGGTATCAAACTATTCTTCTTTGGGGTATTTGTGGAAAGCTACAGAATCTAAGAAATTATTCAAGAATGAAGTCACAAAACATAGACATGGAAGATGACTCTATTAATAACAACCCTATAAATTTTAAACCTTTACAATAAATTAATGAACACGGGTTCTTTATAAAAAAAAACCATAATAGTATTCACATACAATAATCATAGGTTACTACAACCCTATTTCGTTAACCAAAAATAGACTACAATGAAATTCTTTAACTACCCATGTATGATAAGGAACTTTATGCACTAGTTGAGTTTGTTAAGAAGTGGAAGAACTATCTTATGGTAAAGGAAACCATTATCCTCATTGATCAACAACCACTGTAGTATTTTCATGCCTAGATTAAACTTAAACATTCTAGACACTACAAGTGGATGGGGTTTTTGCATCAATTCATATAGTCATAAAAATAATAAGTTAAACATTAATAAGTTAGTAGGCATGATTTCTAGGAAACACATAGTCGAAATTATGGATTTGGAAACTATTACACACATGGATCCTTTACCCATGATTCATACAAAGGGGCATACACAAAAGATGATGACTGTAAAGAGGTGCTTCAATAGCGACAAGGCCAAATTTATGTAGAATAAGGAGACGATAAGGATGAATACCATCTACAGAATGGGTTTCTTTACAATATAGACAAAATCAACATCCCTAAAGGTGAATTATTGCATCATATCATAATGGCTCACACCTTCAGGGTTGTAGGACATTTTGTGTTTGGAAGATAGTTGCCAACTTACTAAGGTATGTCTATTGGCCCAAAATGAAAGAATACCTAACTCAATATATTAGGAGATACAGACTTTGTTGTAACAACAATCAATATAATGGAAATCAAGGTTTATATGATGCCTTAAATGTACCATTCATCCCTCATAAACGATTTCCTTGGATTTTATGGGTGGATTTCCAACAACATGACTATTTGTTCATGGAAATTATAGGTTCGAGAAGATGTGAATTGTTACATCTTGTAAAAAGAACATCAAAAAACAAGAAGAAAAAAATGTTTTCTTTGAATAGGCCTAAGTGAATTTTGGAACACGAAGGAGCATCATCTCATACAATGATACTATATTTATTATTTCCTCTTGGAAATATGGACACCAACTTAAAGAGGTATACAACACACAATCCACACACAAATGTGAAAATCGAAGTAGTGAACATGGAATTGGTTCAATTATTAAAGGGATGCAATTAGAATCACCCAAGAACCTCAGATGAAAATATGATCTATATTCAACACTCTTATAAAAAAGTAACACTTACTTATACCGATGAGTCCCCTTTCAAAAATTGCTTTGGGTATTTTTCCCCTTCACCCTTGGATGATGTATATGGAAAACAAGAAGAGAGGAAACACATCACAGGAGAAGCATTGAAATCTAAGAAATTTATTGAAAAGATTAGGAAGATCCATTTCCGAGTACAAGGTATGTTAAATAAGTCACAAAATAAGTCACGAAATAGGTACAAGGTCCAACATGATCACCATAGAACTAAGAAAATATTCAAGGTGGGAGATAGATTTTTGATGCAACTGAATAAAGAAAGGTTGCATGGCCCTACTAAAAAGATCAAGGCTCTTTGGGATGGTCGATTTGAGGTATTGGAAAATGTGGGTGATAATGACTATAAACTAATTCTTCCCTCATATATGTCCATTTACTCAATAGTGAGTGTGGAAAATCAGAAATTTTTTGAGCCTTCGATTTTGGATCAATAAATTGAGGATTAGGTATTGCGTACCATGGAGAAATTAGCACCAAAAGAACAAGTAGAGTTGGAATAATATATAGTTTTGTATAATACATCTAAATCTACTATATAGGGGAAACATGACCTTTGGTAGATTGAGTTAAAAGGACAACTTCTAGGCAATGAAAAATATTACTCTAATATTTAGTGAAATCTGATGGTAGAGGAAAAAATCCCCTTACCTCAGTTAGTGAAATATTTTGGGGACCATAATCCTCCATAATTGATGAGGTATGATACATAATGGATCATTATATGATTTTCCATCCATATTCATACTTTTTGGGTGGATAAATGGAGGCATTGGTTTGTAGGACCCATTTTAATCGTAAATCCCAATTTGTGTATTTGTGGTCCAGAACCTTCCAGAGCCATTTTGAGGCATCATATGAGACTTTTTAGGGTCAAAGCCTTGCAAACATGGCTCACAACCCCTTATTTGTTATCTAGACACTCAAATATTTAAAATAGTGTGAAAATAATCTCAATCAGAGTTCCTATGTGTAAGTTATTCCTCCCACAAGTTGACCTTCCTTATTGACAACCGTGATACCAAGTGGATTCGACATAAGCCCCCATTATCCATGTGTGGGGCTAGTCATATTTATAATTTCAAGAATATTCTAGAAGGTCCAAAAGGATAACTGCAATTGAGGGTTGGGGCATGCAAAAACCCTAAACCTATACAACTATCAAACAATCTTAAATATTGGGAATTTGGGAGGAGAGGGGGTTTCATTCTTGAAGAATTCTACTTGTTCCATACTTGAGTAGGGAATTTATGCATGGGATTTCAGATCATAATGGATGAGGAAGATCATTGTGTAGCATCCATTAGGCCACAATGTCACAGGAAACTCCATAGTGAGTTCCTCTTTATTTTTATTTACATTTTCATAACTAAATAAAAGAGAACAAAGCATAGGCCTCACGTTATAGCTTGGTTCTTGGTTTTATCATATTTTATTTTTCTCAAGATAAATCTTGTGTTCGTTTTTGTAGATAGTTTGTTCATTTGATTATTCTTTCATTTTTGTATTTCAATGATTTTCATAAATTTGAGTAGTAAGCTAGGGATAATACATTTGAGATATTAGGAAATAAACTTGCATAGTAAAATATTTCATCATAATACAGGATTTTTTGCAATGAACTATTCCAGTGGAATATACACGATAGTTTATAGATCAATATTGGCCATGAATAATGATAAAATAAAATGCATCCTCTAGGATATCAGTGATGTAGGAGAATCACTCCACCTCAGCAATGCGCCAGAATTCCAACACATCAACACACATTTCAGAGAGTGAGAGGCATTAATCCTCCCATTTTTAAATTTGAAATATAATCCTATACAGATACACGTTGTAAGATTGAGTGAAAACCAAGCCATATATTTGAACATACAGAATATAAGGTCGTCTTTAATGGCTGACAAGTTGATGGCTTTAGGTTCAATTCAGACTAGATGTCCATTTATGAAAACTTCAATGCAATAGATGAGGTTAGGTGAGAGAGGACAAGCTCGTAGAGCCCTATTTTGTAAGGAGATTTTGCATCACATTTCAATGATGAGAGTTAAGAGACTTGAGAGAGTGTCCTTAGGAGGTCTTAGAAGTTCTTAGGAGAGATTCAGAAGACTAGGACTCTATTGTAGTCTAGTTTTTGTAAACATCTGTATAGACACACATAGATAATAGAAAAGTAATTTTTCCTACACATGGTGTGTTTGTATGTTTTTGTTTATTGTTATGTTTTTTGTCATTTATGTTGTGAATGCCTGAACTAATGAAGTATTGAATAAGTTTCAATTGTTTCTCTCATTTTGATTTTCCAAGTGCAAGGAGTGCACACAGTCTACAAAGAGTGCGTTGACAGAGGTGAGTTAACCTCAGGAAAAGATCAGGAGAGATATCATTGAACCTTCATTAGTAGAAGTGTAAGGAGTGCACCGTAAGAACTCTTTGTTGAGTTCAAAGAGAACCAGAGTTTCTAAGAACTTTGTAAAGCTCTATGGGTGAAAGTGTGCACTAAGGGAACTATGTGTTGAGTTAAGGAAGAAACATAGTTACTGAATACTCTGTAAGAAGCATATTTGCAGGGTGTGCATCGAACAAGGAGAACGTCAGGAGGGTGAGAAGAATTTATTTCCAACAAATCCTTCGGATATGAGTTTGAATAAATCCAAGAAATGAAAGGAGTGCATGGGAGATAGAAACCTTCGAAGGGGACAAGATCAGAAGAGATAACACAAAGAGTGTGTATGGGACAGACTTATTATAAGTCAAAAATATCATAAGAGATAATCCTTGAAAGAGTGTAAGCAAGACCCAAGATAGTCGGGTTCGCGAGAGAAAGTTCAAAGGCTGAAAACCTTTGAAGACTAACGTAATCTTCTAAGAGAGGAGAAGTCAAAATCTCAGGAGTAGGAGAAAAAAAAACCATCGAATTGGTTTTAAGGAGGATCCTGGTCTTTCGGATAAGTGCCAAGTGAACAAGGATAGCGCAAGAGAAGAGAAAAAATCACATCCATCGGATTTGAGCATAGAGGATCAACCATCATTGGATCCGTGAAGAAGTGAACAAGCTTTAACACTTTGTGTACACACAAGAGAGTGGACTTGTCGAAGTCCCGAAGTCTCGAAGTCATTTGGGACCATCCATCATTTGGGAGGACACGTGGCAAAAATCCATCAAGCTCAGATGAAGATGCTCCAGAAGGAACGAGCACATAGAAGGTTGAAACACCCGAAGCCCGAAGAGACAAATAGCCAAAGGGAATATGAACCATCAGATTCAGAGGGACACGTGTTGGCAAGTCATGATATCCAGAAGGAGGCGGAGGTGTAATGCTAAGACACCCAAAGGCAGAACATCCGAAGAGCCAAGATCCATCGATCTGTAGAGGGGACACTTGTCACCAGATCACAAGCTCTGGGGGAAATTTACATTGGAGTTTCAGTCTGAGGATTGAAATTGCTGAATCACTATGCCTAAAGAGAATCTGAGCTGTTAGATCTAGAAAGGTGACACGTGGTGAAAGATCATGAATTCTAGGTAAAATCACTCTAGGGGAACATGAAGCAGAAAGGTTTGACATCTCCAAAGGCTGAACAGTCGAAGAAAACTATAGCCATCCATCTAGAAGAGGAAATGTGTCACCAGATTGTGGACTTTAGAGGCTTTTACTCCAAGGTTTTCATGGAAAGATGTTTCGGAAAGTTCCAAAGAACTGAAGGCCGAAATGATTAAGGGTCGTTGATCCCAAAGGAAGAACGCGGGTCGTTGATTTGTGAAGGGGCATGTGGAGGACAGAGATTCACTCTGTTAGAAATCTAATGAAAAACCATTGGATCAAGAGAGGAAAGGTGTTAGAATATCCAGGAATCCAGAAGATTTCACTTTGGAGGTTTGTGGTTGTTGAGATTTGAAATCGCCAAAGGACAAAGTCCCGGAAATGACTAGAGTCGTTGATGTGAAGGTGGACACGTGGCGTCATATATAGAACTCTAGAGAAAAGTGGAGGAGGAAAGGTCCGAAGACCCAAAGGAGGATCTCGACCATTGATCGAGAAGGGGGTCTTAAGCCCGTAGATCTGCATTGAAAGGTCAAACATCTGAGGTAGGAACAGGGTCATTGATTTAGCAGGACATGTGTTAGCAGATCGTTAACTCTGGAAGATTGAAGTATGGAGGAAAGAAAGGATTTATATTTCAAATACCTGAAGTCTGGAATCACGAAGAGATATGGTCTATAGATTTGGAGAGGGAAGATCTAAATCGTCAATCCAGAGGTACCTTCAAGATCGGGAGATCGACGGTCCCACAACATTTTAGGGATTGAAGGTGTGTGAGATTTAATATAAGTCACGAGGTCATGTGAGGATGTCGTCCAAGGTCACATGCGAAGGATCTTAGAAAAGGGAGCATGTAGAGGTTGAGAATCAAGATTCCTAAAGGCTGGACTCACGGAGGAGATCCTAGCCATAGATTCAAGGAGCCATATGGAAACAGATCTTCCACTCTGAAAGACTGTCATATAGAGGAGAGAGAAGTTGAAAATTGGAACTCCCGAAGCTTGAAAGGTGAAATCAATGACAACTGCTGATCAAGAGGGGAGTTATGTTGTGGCATATCACAGTGATCTGAGGTCGTGTGTAGATGGAAGGAAAGGAGATTCGATAGTAGTTGTTGATCGCGAGGAAGCGTCGAGAGATAAGAGATCGATGGATGAGAAGGATTGTAGAGCTATAACTTGCATGGAGGATAATTATTCTAGAGCGAGCCATAATTGGAACCACAGTATTCGCAAATGGATACGTGGCAACACGAGACAAATTGCGGAGTGAAAAGCGGGTTGGTTTGAAACCACTCTTTCCTGCGCCCATAGTCACGCATTAGCATAAGGAAATGACCCAGGGTCGTATGCATGGATGATTTTAGGGGCTAAATTTCTCTCATGGGATAATTTTCCATGGTTTTTCCAAAAACGAGATTTGTTATTTTAAAAATGATTCACCCAAATTCTATAGGATAAAATTCTGTTACATTAAAAATCGCCAAAATTAAAAAAAAACTATATAAAATTCTTATAAATTTGAATATATTTACAAAAATATCGCCAAACATTTATAGTTGGCATATGAAGGATTAGTAAGATTCGCCAAGTTTTCTACATTTAAAAAAAAAATCCATCCTTAAAATCATCCTTGGTCGTATGAAGGATGATCTAACACCAAAGGGGCTTACGCCTGAAACTAGTGTTTTGGGAGCACATGGAAATTAGCCCGCGGGTCTATCGAGACCTACACACAAGGAACAAAGGGGCCTGTGGATAATTGTTTTTTGGTTCAATAAGGAGCCTGAAGAGTCGATCTGACTCAGAATAAAGAAAGATTCTAGAATGGGAGGTCGCGCAGCCCCACGAGGGAAAGGGGTCTTCATCAGGTGGTATCAGAGCACAGATTTTTTATTTCTATAAAAGAGAGCAGAGAAAGGATATACTCTGATACACACCATCAACTAGTATCAAAGTTGGTTTTCGTCTGTAGATTTCAGGGGAAAGAGAAAAAGGAGGAGGCTATTATTTTGTTTGCAGATAGCAGACAAGAGAGAGATGGTGAAAGGGATGATATTGTAACATTAGGTGATATCAGAGGTTCAAAATTTCCTTTAGACAGTATGTGAAAGGAAAGCAGAGTATTGATGCTCTATGAGAAAGTTTTTGCATGCGCACAACAAAAACAAAACTTTAAATAACCAAGTGAGTTGTGAGAGAAGATGGAGATACTCTCGGATGTGGAGTGATCCATAGGCTTACCAAGAGGGTAGGTAAAAGGTGGAAATGGCTACTGAAGGCCATAAGCGTGGTCGAAGAGAAGGCCGCAAGAAGAAATGAAATCCAGAGATGGATCTGGAACTCAATGAGATAAGAGAAAATATGGAACAACTAACATTAAAGATGCAGCAAGAGGCAAAGGTACACTGGAGGCATGAATGTCCTCTGAAGAAGAAGGTAAAATGGCATGTTCAAAAGTTGTTGGCTAGAAAGAAACAACAAGGATTGAGAAGATGGTTGAGTCATGCAGAAAACCTCAGTGACATAGAGGAAGAACAGATTCACATCTCTGAACCTGAGACAGGAATACACCTCAGTGATGAGGAGGAGGCGAGATCAGATGAAGATCTCATAAACTATCGGGTGGCAATAAATGGACTTTCGAGTTGCCAGGTGGGAAATGGAAAGAGATCAGAGGAAGGTCTCATATACTTCCAGAGGAGTAGTGCTGAAAGTTCAAATTGCCAAGTGGGAAATGACATGGGATCGGTTGATCGCATAGACTGCCAGATGGGCAGAAATGAAGTCTCGAATTGTCAGGTGGGAAAAGGAAGGAAGGTGAGGCTGTCAGAAAGTCTCAGGAGCTCAGAAGTGGGTTCAGATCAACAAGGAGTGCTGATAGGTGAATATCCATGTCAGTTTGAAGACCATGTGAATGAATGTGATGATAAGTTAAATGCTCTCACCATCGAAGAGTAGGATCAGAGGAGCATTCCAATTATTGGGGTAATTTGGATATTCCTACTAGATAGACTAGTTGAGGCCAGAGCATGTGTTGTAGATGAAAGAAAAGAATAAGGACATCCAACGGTGAATTTCATGATGAAGGAGAAGATATCAAAAGCTTCCCAAAGAGAAGAGGAAGAAATGGAGCAGACATTGATGTCTACCCCGACAGAAGAAGAGGAGCATTCAGAAGAATGGCTCAAATTTTTCAGACCAAGAAGCTGAAATAGAGATGACTGTAGGACTGGAGCCTGTAGCAGAAAGTGAAAGAGAAAGAAAAGACCTTATTGATCTGTATGAAGAATTGGAATCCCTAGAGAGAAGGTTAATGGTGCAAATCTTGTGCATCCGACAGGTCAAGTTGGAAGAAGATGGAGGAGCATGCCAACCCCAGGAGCAACTAGAAGAAGTTCGACTTGAACCAAAACAAAATGAGATGATAGAATACAAGATGTCAGAGAAGGAAGGAGCTAAGAGGCAACTCAGAGATGAGACTATGGAACTAGATTTTGCAGCAAGGTGGCAACTTAGTGCCACAAAGGGAAGTAAAGACAACATGGAAAATCGAGTAGGTCTACCCACTGATAAATATGGAAAGGAGAAGGAAGTGCATCAGATAAGACTTCATAATAAGAACCAACCACTGGACCAACTGGACATGGTGATAGAGGAGATAAGGAAGTTCATGTTGAGGTTAGAAGAAGAAGTCAACAAAGGGGAGATGAACATAAGATATCCTTCCATAGTAGTAGGGAAGAAAAAGAAGAAGCAGCGGTAGAAACAAAGTAGAGGAGAAAGAGGACAATTCCAAGGAAGAGTTTGGGATCCAAGAGGATTTCAACACTAGAGAAGAGGAGATCATGAGCAGGAGATCATGAGAGGGAGCTCATGCTTTTACCAGCAGTGGAGTATGATGCAGGAGCATCGCTCCACCTCAGCAACGCGCCAACATTCCAACACATTAGTGTGCATTTCAAAGAGGTAGAGACATTAATCCTCCCATTTTTAAATTTGAAATATAATCCTATACGGATTCATGTTGTAAGCTTGAGTGAAAACCAAGCCATATTTCTGAAAAAAATAGAAGCTAAGGTCACCTTTAATGGCTTCCAGGTCAATGGATATAGGTTCAATTCAGACTAGATGGCCATTTATGAAAACTTCATTGTAATAGACGAGGTTAGGTGAGAGACGTTGATCTCGTACAACCCTCTTTTGTAAGGAGATATGGCATCATATTTCAATGATGAGAGTTAGGAGACTTGAGAGAGATGCCTTAGGAGGTCTTAGAAGTTCTTAGGAGAGATTGAGAGAACTGGGACTCTATTGTAGTCCAGTTTTTGTAAACATCTGTATAGACACACAGAGATAGTAGAAAAGCAGTTTTTCCCGCGCATGGTGTGTTTGTATGTTTGTGTTTATTGTTATGTTTTTATTTCGTTCATGTTGTGAATTCCTGAACCAATGAAGTATTGAATGAGTTTCAATTGTTTCTCTCATTCCGAGTTTTCGAGTGCAAGGAGTGCACACAGTCCAAAAAGAGTGCATTGACAAAGGTGATTTAACCTCAGGAAATGATCAAGAGAGACATTGTTGAACCTTTATCACTAGAAATGAAAGGAGTGCACCAAAATAACTCTTTGTTGAGTTTAGAGAGAACCAGAGTTACTGGGAACTCTATAAATCTCTTCTAGACAGGCATTGAGCGGGTGCAAGTGTGCACTAAGTGAAATTTTTGTTGAGTTCAAGAAGAAAGAGAGTTACTGAATACTTTGTAAGAAGCAAATCTGTAAGGTGTGCATCGAGCAAGGAGAACACCAGGAGGACAAGTAAAATTTCTTTCCAATAAATCCTTTGGATCTAAGTTTGACAAAATACTAGAAATGCAAGGAGTGCGTGGGAGATCGAAACCTTCGAAGGGGACAAGATCAAAAGAGATAACACAAAGAGTGCATAGGGTATGGACTTATTCTAAGTCCAAAATCTTAGAAGAGATAATGCTTGAAAGAGCGTAAGCGAGACCCAAGATAGTCAGGTTTGCGAGAGAAAGTTCAAAGGCCGAAAACCTTTGAAGACTGATGAAATATTCTAAGACAAGAGAAGTCAAAAGATCAGGAGGAGGAGCAACAAAAACCATCAGATTGGCTGTAAGGAGGAACCTGGTACATTGGATCAGTGCCAAGTGAACAAGGATAGCACAAGAGAAGAGAACAGATCTCATCCATTGGATCTGAGCATAGAGGGTCAACCATTTTTCAATTCGGGAAGAAGTTCACGAGCTTTAACTCTTTGTGTACACACAAGAGAGTGGAGTTTTTGAATTCACAAAGTATCGAAGTCATTTGGGAGGAGGTGTGGCAGAAATCCATCAAGTTCGAGTAAAGGCGCTCTGGGAGGAACGAATGCACAAAAGGTTTAAACACCCAAAGCCCGAAGAGACGAAGAGTCGGAGGGAACCTGAACCATCAAATTTGGAGGGACATGCATCAACAAGTTGTGAGATGTAGAAGGAGGAAGAGGTGTAATCCTGAGACACCCGAAGGATGAATATCCGAAGAGCCAAGAGTCGTCAATCTGCAGAGGGGACACTTGCCACTAGATCATGAGCTCTGGGGGAAATTTACATTGGAGTTTAAGTTTGAGGATTGAAACTTCCGAATTGCGATGCCCAAAGAGAATTTGAGTCGTCAGATCTATATAAGGGACGTGTGGCGAAAGATCATGAATTATGGGTAAATTCAATCCAGGGGAACGTGAAGGAGAAAGTTTTAACATCGCCGAAGCCTGAACAACCAAAGAGAATGATAGTCGTCGATCTAGAAGAGGAAAGGTGTCACCATATCATGGACTTCGAAGGTTTGCACTCCGAGGTTTTTATGGAAAGAAGTTATGGAAAGTTATGAAGTGCCGAAAGCCAAACTGATTAAGGGTCATTGATCCCAAAGGAAGAACATTGTTCGTTGATCTACGAAGGGACGCATGGAATATAGAGATTCACTCTGTTATAAAACCATTGAAAAATCGTTGGATCAAGAGAGGAAAGTTGTCCAAAGATCCAACACTCCAGAAGATTTCACTTCAGAGGTTTGTGGTTGTTCAGATTTGAAATCGCCGAAGGCCAAAGTTTCGGAAATGATGAGATCCATCGATGCAAAGGTGGACACGCGACGTCATATCTAGAACTCTAGAGAAAATCAGAGGAGGAAAGGTACAAACACCCAACGGAGGATCTCGACCGTTGATCGAGAAGGGTGTCGCAAGCCCATAGATCTAGGTTGAAAGGTCAAACATCTAAGGTAGGAATAGGGTCATTGATTTAGCAGGACAAGTTTCAGTAGATCGTTAACTCTGGAATACTAAAGTACTGAGAAAAGTGAGGTTTGATATTTCAAATACCCGAAGTTTGGAATCGCGAAGAAATCTAGTTCGTACATTTGGAAAGGGCAGATCTGAACTGTCAATCTAGAGGTATCGTCAAGATCGAGATCAACGGTCCCACAACATTTCTATGATTGAAGGTGCATGAGCTTTAACAGAAGTAATGAGGTCATTTGAGGAAGTCGTCCAAGGTCACATGCGAAGAAGGAGCTTAGAAAAGGGATCTTGTGGAGGTTGAGAATCAAGATTCCTGAAGGCAGGACTCATGGAGGAGATCCTAGTCGTAGATTCAAGGAGCCAGATGGCAATAGATCTTCGACTCTATAATATTTCCATATAGAGGAGAGAGAATTTGAAAATTGGAACTCCTGAAGCCCGGAAGGCGAAATCAATGATAGTCATTGATCGATAGGGGAGTTACGTGGCGACATATCAAAATGATCTAAGGTCGTGTGTAGATGGAAGGAAAGTTGATTCGATAGAATCCGTTGATCGCGAGGAACCACCAAGAGACAAGAGATCGACGGAAAGGAAGGATTGCGGAGCCAGAACTTGCGTGGAGGATAATTATTCTAGAGAGGGTCATAATTGGAACCACAATATTTGCAAATGGATACATGGTAGTACGAGGAGGATTGCAGGGTGAAAATAGGGTTGGTTTGAAACCATGTTTTTCCACTCCCACAATCATGCATTAGCATAAGGACACGACCCAGGGTCGTATGAAGGAGGGGCTAACACCAAAGGGGCTTAGGCCTGAAACTAGTGTTTTGGGAGCACATCGAAATTATCCTGTGTGTTTCTCGAGACCTACACAAAGGGAACAAAGGGGCATGTGTATAATTGTTTTTGAGTTCAATCAGGAGCCCAAAGAGTCTATCTGAATCAAAAGAAAGAAATATCCTAGACCGAGAGGTCGCGCAGCCTCATGAGGGAAGGGGGTATGCATCAATCAATCTCTAGGAACACTCCAAGAAGACCCTAGGCATATCTATTACATTCTAATTGATAAGATGATTTTCAACTACAAAAAAATGGTTTCTCTCATTGACGACCATTTTTGTGAAGGACTCCTTGAGCATCAAAACACCATATTTAGAGGGAACTCCATTATCCTTATTAGTGTCGTTGGACAACTACCACTTGTAAAAGACACTCTTATGTATGCAAAAACATCACAGGGAACCAGACTTTTGCAAAGATTTTATAAAGTTTCCCCACTTGAAATTAATTTTCAATAACAAGGTATCAAGCCTTCTCAATTCATTTTTTTAAAACCTCATTTCATAATCACTAATACATTTCCATAAAAAATTGCATTTATATATACCATTATTATCTTTAATCAGTTTCAATATACACACATACATATTCATAATTACCCATATTTAAAAGAGTTGTAATCACATTAATAAACTATTTAAATAATTATAAACCATTGAATATCATATAATTATATTAAGATTTGATCCAGATTTTATGAGCAGAATGAAATGAATACAAATTATTAAAATATGCTTAACACATAATAACATAGATACAGTAAAACTGGTTTTCTATTCAATTAGGAAATAAGCTGAAATTGTAAAATACAGGAAAACAAGCTTGCTGGAATGGTGGTGGCTTATCTATGAGAAGAGATGTGACGGTTGTGCTCATTTGAAAGAAGATGATCAAAATGAGGCTCTGAAGGCATTTTTACAATAAAAAAGAATGTCAAAAACCCTAGACATCTGAAAACCTAACCCTAGGATATGAAGCGCCAAAAGTCATGTGGGTCCCGTTTGGGTAAGTTAGTACATCAACTTCCTCTTTTGCATACGATCTCCATTTTAGGCACACGATATCCTATTGGAAATGTCTACGCAAGGAATACACATTTTGTTGTGATTTATAAATGGTCATTTTCGACTATGGTGATCGCTAAAAATGTTGTTTAGGGCCTCAAAACGGCCCCACAAGTGAGGACCCAAAAACTAGGAAACAAAACTAGAAAACTGCCAAAATGAACTAGTTGCAAGAGGTGGGAGGCCACCGACATCCATATGGATCAATCCTCCCTCCTTAGAAATCAATGGTCTCTATTGCATTGAGTTCCCCCGTTAGATGAGGAAATTTCTATAGAATTTGGCCCCGAGTGAGCCACTTTCCTTGGTGCAGGAGTTTCCCTACTTTGAAAGCTCGATAAAGGTTGATCCTTTGTTGTCGTTTTCCCTTGATCTATCTGTCCACAATATGATCATTGGATTCTTGTTGCATGCAGTCAGGGCTGATCTCTGTTGGTGTCAAATTATCTTCTATCTTTGAGGTGTCCAATAATGGTGGGAAATATGGCCGAAGGAGAGCCACATTGAAGACTGGGTGCAGGTCAAGGAATAGGAGAATGTTGAGAAAAAAACAATTTTCACCCACATCCTTGGTGATGGTGTATGGCCCATACTGGAGTAGTAAAATATTTTGATGGGGCCCTATAAGGAATTCATTCTGTAAGTGAAAACAAAATTTTTCGCCCACCTGAAACTTATGTGGCATCCGGTGTTGATCATGGCACTGCTTGTACTTGGCATTGGAATTGTAAAATATCTTGAACCTGTTGGAGGATGTGATGGATCCACTCAGTGAACTGGGTGTCTTTGTCAACTTCTGGTGGAGTAGGAGACAATTCGGTCGAGGTGTTCGCGAGGGGCAGTGCAACATCCACGGGGCCCAATGGTTGGAATCCCAACCCCACCTGAAAGGGGTTGTGGCCAATTGAGTTATGCATGGATTGGTTGTAGATATGTTGGACATAGGGAATACTCTCATCCCGTGTGTGAGGGTGCTTGGAATTTTACATGCGTAGGATATGTATGATCATCCAATTGACGACCTTAGTTTGGCCATCTGTCTGGTGGTGGAAGGTAGTGGATTTAGTGATCTTGGTATCCAGTAGTGACCAGAGGATCGACCATAATGTGTTGAGGAACTATTTGTCCTGATATGAGACAATTTTTTATGGGATCCCATAGTGTACCTAGACATGTTGAAAGAAGAGCTTGGCAGTGGCCTCTGCAGTGATGTTCTTCTTGCAAGCTGCCAAAATCTCTATCTTGGAGAAGCGATAAAAAACCACAAAAACACAGTCATTTCCCCTCTTGGTGGACAAGAGGCCTCACACACAGTCCATTGAGATGTATTCCCACATATTTTCAGGTGTAGGAAGGGTGGTGTATAGGCTCTGCTTATTAATGGTCATTTTGGCAATAGTGCAGGTGGTGCAAGACCTAATATACTTGCCGACATCCTATCGAAGTTTTGGCCAGTAGAAATGTTTTTGCAATACTTCCACTATATTTTTGACACCAAAGTGTCCTGCCACCCGACTATAGTGAGCTTCCAAAATCATCTTCGCGCGCTCGCCTGATGGAACACAGAGATGGACTAGACAACACAACAACCCATCCTGAAGATGGAAATTAGTGACCACTGAGTTTGCTCCCAACATTTGGTAGGTGGTGGAGAATTCAGGGTCTATCTCATAAAGGTGGGGTCATCCATAGGTCTCATGGTCGCAAGAATCTAGCACTATGGTGAGTGTCGCGACTGGAGGTCGGCTGAGGCAATCAAAAACTCGGTTGGTACTTCATGTTTTATACTGGATGTTGAGGTGGAAATTTTGTAAGTATGTGGACCACTTATGATAGCGGTCATTCTGCAATTTTCCTTGGGTCTGCATGAACTGTAGTGGCTTGTGATCAGTGTGGATGACTGTTTGCTTCCATAGAATTTAATGTCTCCACTGGCGGTAGGCTTGCACAATGGAGTGCATTTATTTTTCATAAGTAGGGTATGTACAGACAACATCTGATAGTGTCTCATTATGATACGCCATGGGGTGGTCATGTTGAGTGATAATGACGCCCATAGAATAGTTTGAAGCATCTGTCTCGATCTCAAAGGGATGATGCCGGTTTGGTAATGAAATTAATGGGGATGAGAAAAAATGTTGCTTCAAGTCATCGAAGGATTGTTGTTGGGACATTCCCCACATAAATGTTTCCTTACCTCCACCCCTGGTTAATTGGCCGAGGGCCCATGCGATATGCAAGATTCCCAACACGAACCAGCGATAGAAATTGTCAAGGCCCAAGAAGCTCTAAATATTAGTGAGTGTGGTTGGGATTGGCCAGCCACAGATGACTTGGATCTTGGCTGGATCCACATGCACACCATGCTGATCAACGATGTATCCTAAGTAGTTGACGTTGTCCATGTCGAAGGATAATTTTTCTAGGTTTTCATATAGTTTGTGTTGCCGCAGGGTGTGCAGAACTTGTTGAATATCCTACAAGTGTTCCTCCAAGGTCTTGCTATAGATGAGGATGTCATCCAGATACATCACTACAAAAGTACCGGTGAAAATTCATTGGATATCGTCCATCATCCTCATAAAAGTTGTTGGAGAATTTTTCAAACCAAAGGGCATGACCAACCATTCAAAAAGACCTTCTTTTGACTTGAAGGTGGTCTTCCATACATCTGTATGTTCTATTGGGACCTGGTGGTAGCCAGACTTTAGATCAATATTACTAAAATATTTGGCCCCCATGAGTTGATCAAGGAGGTCGTCAATTCAGGGAATCAAGTACTGGTTCCAGACTGTGATTTTATTCTGGGCCCAATAATCAATGTAGAGTTGCCAGGTCTTGTATTTCTTTTGCACTAGTACGATTTGGCTCCCAGAAGGCGATGAGCTGGGACGGATGTGCCCCTTGTGGAGAAGTTATTGGATCTACCACTTGATCTCCTTGTTTTCTAACAAAGAGAAGCAGTAGATCGACCTATTGGGTAGCAGTGCGCCTCGGGTCAGATCGATGGGATGCTTGACCTGCCAGTGCAGAGGTGCCCTAGTAGGAGAGGAGAATATATATGAATATTCTTCCACGACCTTATCCACTTTCTTCTGTTGTGTGGAGAGATCAGTTGTGGAGGCCCTGGATGTAGCTGTGATCTTTCGCTTACTCTGAGATCTAATCATGAAGAAGACAAATTTCCTGGTCTAAGAGATGACCTTCGTGCATTACTTGGAAGAGATCAAGGAAATAACACTAAACGAGACTGCTTCAAGTATCCTGTACAATTTCTTGTTCAAAGTAAAAATAACACTACGAGGCCTAGACTCATATACAACATGATATTTCCATCAATAAGGTTGTCCCAAAATAACATTACAAACTTTAAGAGGAACAACATCACACAATACCCCATCTTTGAAAGGCTTGACGTTGTACGATAGTCAAAACTATTGGTTGACGCAAAGATTGCTTCCTTGGTAGAGCCATCCAATGGTGTAGGGATGTGGGTGTGACGTTGTCGACAGGGAAAACCACTTGATGATCTATGCTAATATGAGGCTCTTCTAGCTACCGCTATCAATGATGAAGTGTACTGGGTTGCCTTTTACCCACATCCATGAATGGAAAAGGCGCTCTGCTTCTACTAGATCGTCTGGTTCACCAAGCTGGAGGTTGGTCGTAGAAACAGTGGCACTGGGTTCCACATAAATGATCTTTCTTCCCCTTTTTGGTTCTGACTCAGAGTCAGAACATGGATCTGATTCAAAGGCTTTCACTTCGGTCACCAACGACTACTTTGAGCGGCAATCAATGGTGTTATTCCAAGGGCTCTTATGGAAATTGTACCACTTCCTGGTATCTGTATTTATCTTTCTGGTGTCCTTATTTTCTTGTGGCTTGGACTGGTTATCCTAATACTGTCCATCTTTGATCTGTCCTTTGTTCTGTAGTACAGCGATGCCCTTTCTTGGTTTTTTCTGCGAGGGATTCCTAGCCCCAAATTGTCGTGTCTTTTATTTGAGCTTATGCTCAATTTTGACGACATATTGATAGGTCATGCTCAAGGAAAAGATGTCTACAAATTCCCTTTTGGTATATATGTATCTTTCCAAAGCACCAGGATGCTTGAGCACCAGATGTCACTTTGAATTTTTGGTACCCATATTGGTGCACAGGGTATGGAAGATATTTGTGAAATATGGAACTGCTAGGTATCTTTCTTGCAACAGTGTGGTCCATTTGGTATACAAGTCCTCATAACTTTTGATAGGGTAGTATTGTTCCTTAATAACATCCCTGAAGGATTCTCAGGTGGCCATGACTATAAATAATAAGGTTTCCTTTGTTTCCTTTTCCTCACATAAATTTTCTCACCAATATTTGACATGGGGAACGACTTTGAGGAGCGCAAACGTAATTTTTTCTCTATTTGAAAAATTATGGACAGAAAAATACCCTTTTAGTAGATTCAACCACTTGCTTACAACATCTATGTCTATCTGACATTCAAATATAGGAATATCGATGTTGATTTGTACATTAAAGGGGGCAACACCTCTGCTTGAGGAAGATGCATCACCAGTTGGTAGTCTTTAAAGGATTTATGAGAAACTATCCATCATCTCGTTCCTATGTCGTGCGAGGGATTCCTCAAGAAACATTTTGAAAGGATATCATGTCCCTTCATCTTTAATTTCTCCTGCCATGAGAGGTCATTTGGGCATTCGAGAGCGTTTTTCCTTAATCGAGACAAGCTCGAGACCCAATTCTTTGTACCCTGACCTCGTTGGGGACATGCATTAAGAAAACAAGGAGAAGACCTCTTTGATACCACTGATCCGTATTTTATGAGAAAAACAAAATGAATAAAGATTATTAAAATATGCTTAACACAGAATAACAGAGATACAGTAAAACTAGTTTTCTATTCAATAAGGAAATAAGATGAAACTATAAAATGCAGTGGAAAACAAGTTTGCTAGAATGACAATGACTGATCTCTGAGAAGAGTTGTGACAGTTGTGCTCATTCGCAAGAACATGATCACAATGCGGCTCTGAAGGCCTTTTTACAATAAATAGGAATGTCAAAAACCCTAGACATCCAAAAATCTAACCCTAAGAGATGAAGTGCCAAAAGTCATGTGGGCCCTGTTTGCATAAGTTAGTACATCAACTTCTCAAGGTTGTAACTTTTGCATAAGATCTTCATTTTAGGCACACGATATCCCGTTGGAAAGGTCTATGCAAGGACTACACATTTTGTTGCTATCTATGAAAGTTCTTTTCCAATTGTGGCAAGCCCTGAAAATGTTGTTTAGGGCCTCAAAATGGCCCCGCAAGTCACGGACCCGAAAACTAGGAAAAAGACTGCCAAACTGGAAAACTGCCAAAATGAACCAATTGGAATAGGTGGAAGACCACCGACATCCATCTAGATCAAAATTTCATATAATTTTCCATTAATACAACTCATGCATAATCTTAGATTTCATATATTCTTCAATTAATACAAGTCATGCATAATCTATATCGAAGTACTAATCATAATTCCCATTCCATGAATAGTTAATAACCGACTAAAGACAACAAAACACTTGACGTTTTGATGGTTTTATACCATAGTCTAGTAGATTTTGAAACAAATCATATCCTACCATGATATATAATTCTATTGAAATTTTATTTGAAGTCAAAACTTCGTAATGGTCATCGTATCATATAACACGAATTCGATAATGATATCGATATCATATAACAATAATTCAATTATATATATATATATATATATATATATATATATATATATATCAGAACAAAATAAATGTTTTCCTATACTCTCCAATAATGACGATTATTCAAAACAATTATTATTTTGGGGAACAAACAAAGTTACCACAACTAGTTTTGTATATTCGATTCACCACAAGATTATACTCTAAAAATATCAACAATTATCAAATACAATAAGAAAATTTTGAGTGCATATTTTGTTAACCTTTAGCTGTTGTAGTTGTAGGAAACAATGTATTTTGAGGGGGGTAGGGTATGTATACCTTCGTAGACTTTACCAGTGAAATCGTTGGGCGGAGGGGGGTCCCTTGTCCCACAAACAAGGGGGTCTCATACATCAATTTGGTGTGTTGGCTTGGCTGTGACCTTAAAAATAGATTATTATTATTATTATTATATAAATTATTTATTTTCATGGCAATGGTAGGAAACAACCAAATATTTTGGATAGTAAAATTACAATTCCATAAATTTTATTTTCAACAATCAAAATTCTGATATCAATTCTCCTAAATGCATATATGTTTTTCACATTCCAAAGAAATTTTATAAACTAACACATATATAATTAATTATAATGGTATTATTCAAAATTAATAAAATGTTTTTATGTATTCTTATAGTTATAATGGTTTTATTACAAACTGATATAATGTTTTAATTGAGAGTATGGAGAGAAGCCATATCACATAAACATACAAATGATAATTTGTATTACACACTTAAACTCAGATACATTAGGTATATATAGTTGGAGTGAGATCTAACTTATTCTAAATATGGGTGGAGGAGTTGAGAGAATATCTCAATAAACTCCAATAAATCCACAAACTAATCCCCAAACTGTAGTATGCAACATTAATGAAGCATTATTTCTAACACCCCCATTTAATGCTTACATTACAAAACTTCACAAATTACAAAAAAGAAAAGGTTACAACACTTTAACTTTGTCTCGCATGGTCTTCATCAATGCCTATACTCACTCTGATGCCTCTGGATTGCACTCTTTCTCTTCCTCATATTCGAGCTTACCGTTCAACTCATTTAAAATATAAATGCTTCAGACCATGATTGATGAATTTGTACAATGTACAATATTGACAAACTTGACTCACAGGGGCTTCCATGAGAAAAGTTGTCAAGTAATGAAGCATCCTATGAACATACCTCCATCTATCATATATTTTGCTTTCGGTTATCCGTTAGTTTCTAGAAAGGTTGTCTGGATACAAAATGTCTTCAAAATTCAATCATACAAAGTGACCTCTTCTACAAACATAAGAACAATTGTTCTTGAAATCGAGGCTGCCAGCTTATATGAAGAAACAAGTGTCCATGTTTTCCTTAACACATAAAGAGAACGCCCACACACAAGATCTGAATCCATCATCTTGGATCTTCGTTCAACACCTGCAAATGATGATCTTAGAGAACCTAAGTACAACAAAAATCTATATAGCTTTTAACATACTTGTAAACATACTCAACTAGTGAATATGTTCTTACATGGAACCTAAGTACATCAAGAACCATTGATTTGGACTATGTTATTCTGTACAATTAATTGGTTCTTCATTTCATATTTTCACACTAAATAAAGAAAAGAATTTCAAACAAATCCTTTCAACTATAAAATGTACATGATATGGTGTCTTCAAGCTACAAATGTTGCCAACTTATTCTCCTTATGCCAATCTCTGAAGGTGACATTTCCCATGCAAGACCACAGTAATTGAATGCATTAACTTTAGAAATTTAGACAGTGATGATTTCTATTCATGCCTACTTTCAATGACAACAAACTCCAGCTCCAAATTTTGATGCAGATCGATTCCAATACAACAAAAATGTTTGTACAATATTATCTCTTCACAAATCAATCTGAAACACACACACACTCACACACACACACACATATGCTGCAACTATACTCAATGCATCAATGCTGACTCCCTGAGTTGAGTCTCTTCTAATAGTGAGAACTTTCCTTCGATATATTAACTAGATGTAGCAAAGGAGAATCTAGGCACATGATAATATGGCAGGAAAGACTTGGTATTTAGGAACGATACCAAAATGCTAGACGATAGGATCCAAAAAGAGACATATGGATCCCTCAATGTCCTTCTCTTTTCGAGTAGAGTGAAAAGGAATAAAGGGAAAAATTGATCGTTGATTTTTGGCCAACGATTCTTCAGATCTGAATAGTTCTTTTGGAGCAGCCAACAATTGAAAATTTTCCAGCAATTAGATCCTCTCATCTCTTTCTGTTTCAGATATGCCTCATTCTTCACATGCCTTGTCAATAAATCTAACAATGTTCAAATAGTTGAAGGATCACAGGGATCCAATAAAGGACCAAGACTGATAATAGGAGAATTTCCCCCCTTGCCCGAATCAACAGGTAAGCCTCAACAACTTCATTCTGGAAACAAACAACAACGATTGGATCACAGCACGAACATGATTTTCCTTGTTCTCATAGTGGTGACGATACCTAAGGAATGATCCCTCAAATGTGTCGCAATGCGATCAGAGGAATTGGGTTTGATTCTCTTGGCTACGATCCTCCTCCAATAGTGGCAAAGATCCTCCTACAACAGGCCAGAATATTTCACACAGAAAACACAATATGAAAAATCAAAAAATAAACATTTCACTCTCACACCTATGTACAGAGAATCAATTATCGAGACTCTCACATATTACTGTCCTTCCCGTGAGGGAATCAATCCAGAACAGACTCTGATACCAAACTAAGAATATAGAGAGCAACCATATCACATAAACACACAAATGATAATTTGTATTAGACACTTACACTAAGATACATTAGGTATATATAGTTGGATTGAGATCCAACTTATTCTAAACATGGTTGGAGGAGTTGAGAGAATATCTCAACAGAATCCAACAAATCCTCAAACTATAGTATGCAACATTAATGAAGCATTATCTTTAACAATTTTGTATGCATTTTTTTTTATTACACTAGATATCAATATAATAAGAAACTTGAATGTATAACAAATTTATAAAATTTTGACATATTGATATTAATAACAATGAAACAAATGAATAAAATAGGAGTTAAACTTGAAATGTGATTCAATTCCTTTGGTTAATTTGTTGATTGTCGAACGATCCACTGATTGACCTCCCTACAAATAAATTCCTTTGGGTACTCTCTTTCTTCCAATACCCCAAGCTGCAATGTAGTTTTTTGGAAAAGTACATCTCTATTAATATGATTGAATAAATAACTCATCAATCCTAAGAAGAATCCTCTCTTCTCAAAAAATATCAATAGACCAAAATCTCAAAAAAAAACCAATTTTAACATTACAATATCTTTCCATCATTAAGGTGCAGAAAGTACTTTCCTCATATCCTAAGCTCTCTTTTTATAGTTTATGTGGTCCAAGACAATTGTGCGACCAATGAAAAAATGTTTTTTACTTACATACTATTTAATTAATATTCACCCATCCATATGTCACTCATATGCACAGATGCATATATAATTACCTATTTAAAATTATAAAATAGTGAATTATCTTCATATTTCATATTTCACTCATAGGTGTTCATCTTGTGACTTCTTATTTAGTAGTTACACATGGGTTACTAATTTACCTATTAATTAGTTAACTTTAATTCTCCTCAACCAATTTTTATTTTTCCCACATTTGAAATTGAATTTGAATTCTTATTCATCTTTCCTCTCCTTCACTTAAAGTTGTACTAGTAATTAGTTTTTATTAGTCACTAATTAACTTGTTTTCATTTCATACACATTCTCCTAATTATGTTTATTCTTTTTAATACTTTTAATTAACTAGATTATCTACCTTATGATGAGATACTATTTTATCATGTTTATTTATTTATGTTATCACTATTAATTTATATTTCTCTACTAACTATATGATTGTTTTCTCATTTAATAAAAATACATGTCAAAGTATTTGCCTTTGACACTTTTTAGTTTAATCTTGTTTTTTTTTGTCTAAAATTCAAAATTCATTAACAATACCAATGGTGCCATGTATTTTATGCTCTTCAAGAATTAACTTATTGTATTTCAAGAGTGTCATGATTTGCATATTCTTCAAATACCAACTTTTCTTGGTGGAGAAATGGTGTAATAGTGGAAACTTTGTTAACTCATGGATATCACCTTGTTTTGTTCCTTTCAAATAATCCTTGTGAGTGATTGAGTTTGCTTCCTACCCCTGGAAATGTGAAACCTTGGATTAAAAACATCATTAATTTTTCAAGTTAGACCACATAAATGAGTGTTAGTAGGTGGAAACAAAAAAAGTTATGATTCCTCTAGTGATGGTACTCAATATTCATCAATACAAATCCATTACCTATGTGTGGACCAATCATCAAGTATGTTCCCTATGACTTCATATATTCAAAATGAGAGTCCAATATAAAGTTGATGCACTGTTGCGTCAATTCACCTATGTGGTTTCTTGTCACACTAAGCAACATATTTTACATTTTCATATTAATTTATCCAAATCATGTAAATCAATACCGTAATTTATGTAGTATCAATGAAAATTTACTAAATCAATATTGTTATATAAATTTAAAAATAAATCAATTTAATAATTATCTCTAGTGAATCCTAGAGAAAGATAGAGAAAATACAAAAGAATTTTATAACCTATAATCTCAAAATTAAAGGAAATACGCCCTATCCCATCCTCCTCGTAAAAACAAACCTCTCCCCCATTGAGAACATGGCCATGACTAGATACCTAATGTATAAGAACAAGTTAAACAACATGGAAGACAAGAGGCTACCTAAAATTGCTTCAAAATCATAGTCATAACCATCATCGACTCAAGCAAGGATGGCATAAAGACACCCGGTCTTGGCTAAATTATTGGGGAATCATGGAAGAAACCATTTTGCAGAATAAAGATACTATTAAAAAAATGTCAAATCAAAATTTAAGGAAAAAATATGGTGTGATAAAGAGTTAGAGGAAAAAAGAAAATTAAGGTATTATAAAGATGTAATCAACCCTAATCTAGAAGATCAAAATTATCTATTTGTTTTGCCAAGTGTAAAGAAAAAAAATAAGCATTGCTAAGATAAGAACAAATTCTCACGAGCTCCATAGTGAAACTGGGCGTTGGTCAATTCCTAAAACGCCATGGGATGAAAGAGTGTGTCACCTTTGTGACACTAAGAAGGTTGAAGATGAACAACACTTTCTCTTAGATTGTCGAGCCTATACCTATATTAGATCTCATTTTCGAAATATTCATCACACTACCAACCTTCCTAACCTCTTAACTCAACAAAAGTATGGTGATCGTAGAAAGCTTCTCTTAATGCTTTTCGAGCACAAAAACAAAATTCTAAAGAATCACAAGTAATCAGTTACCCTCTTAAGGTCCGATAGACCAATCAGGTCATAGTGGACGTTAATCATCATCATCATCATCATTATGAATAAAATGGAACTATAACATCCACCAAATTTTTTAAAAACAAATTTAATTGCATAATAATAGTATAATCATTAATGAGTATGGGTGTCTATCTCAAGAGGATTCAATTATGTGATTATATACTAATAATAATAATAATAATCTATTTTGAAGGTCAAGACCAAGATCAAGTCAGACAACAAATTGGTGTATAAGATTCCCTTAAATTTTGACAAATAACCTTTTATGAAGAAACACATATTCTTAAAGTAATAAAATCATTCACTCAAAAATAAAAAGATTTAATGTGTAATGGACAACCTTGCCATAGCCTATAAATTCACCATACTAGTCAGTAGTTTTAATAACACAAATACTCAATTGTTAACAATATTAGCTATCTTAATCTATCGAAGCTAATGAAACTGTTGCCAGGGCTATCTTGGATCTTAAATCCTCTTCCTTCGTTTGACAGCTGCGATGACCAGTTATCTTTTGTTCCTCCGATTATACTCAGAACAATAGGTGAGGCGATCTCATTGACATTTTCAATGACTCTGCTATACTTCGTAACGAAGTTGAGTGTCTTGATTTGTATATTCTCTTATTGACGTTAAAAAGTAGGTTTTGTTTAATTTTTTTTTTTTTTTTTTTAAGT
>ML792323.1:804005-837369 GCA_009831015.1 Picea engelmannii | reverse complement strand
ATGGTTCTAATCATTATGGTGACATAAGATGGCTGGTTGAATGTGTTATGGCTAGATGGTTTTGATAGTCACTCACAACTTATGGAAGTACTATGGATAAAATGATTATTTTAGTTTATAGGTTCCATGTTTATGCATTAAGCGTCGATTGATTATTTTATATATGATTTTATGCAAAAGGATGATATGGGCGCTTAAACAAAAGAAACAAAAAAAACTATGGACAAGCCCTAAGGTTATATATGATTGATACAAAAGAAGGGTGCATAGACCTAGCTACTAGACTTATGCGCTTTGATTAAAGGTTATGTGTGAGGCATATATGGTAACATTATATCATATGGTTGTTGTTAAAATTTTTGACATGTCTTGGGGTGGTGCACTATGTAATGGATATAACAATGGATATTTGTTTGAATTAATGGCTGATGTTATGGTGGATGGGCTGACTTGTACGTTGAATTGAATAGGGCTGGGGAAGGTGAAGGATCAGATCCTGTCACTGAGAGGGGGGGTGAGTCAGTGACGTAATAATTGTATCAATTTTGCTTTTGTTAATGAAAACAAAATTTTAACACAAAATTTTATCATGGAACCAAATAGGGAAAGACCACAAATGCTTTTCTATTAACTGCAAAATTTGTTTTATAAAAGGAATATATTCTTCCTTTTTTATCAGCACCACCTGATCATGATGCACCCACACCCTTGTTCACCAGCACCAAATGGTAGGAGGCTACAACCCCATGTTTAGTTAGCTACAACTGACAAGGAAGCACCAACTCCCTCTGCAGGCACCAACTTGCCCTTGCACCACCATACCACCCTTATTTTATAAATATGGAAAAACTTTTGTATCAAGTCTTTATTACATCTCTCTCTTCATCTGTGATTTGATATATCTTCAGATTCAGACTACAGAGACACTTTCTTCTCACCACTCTTTCTTGTTGTTAGGGTCCTAACCCGCACATAGGTAGAACAATATATTCAGATGTAATAAAGGTCAATATTAATAAGGTCTTGCAATAAAATAGAATAAATCGAATGTAAGAAGACCTAATAGAAGCTTCCGCTTCTAGAAGGATCTTCCTCTAGATGCTTCTTTTGATAAACATATTTAGTATAAATAGGAGTCGAGGGTATGAGAACCCTAGCTTGGATATTATTGTAATAGAGCTCTGCTCGACTGGAGGTTGCCCCCTCGAAGAGGCCCGTGAACATTGCTCTCAGAACCAAAGTGTTATTTTTGTTGTTATTCTTATATCATTTTAGTGTTATTGTGGTGATTGTTCTGGTTTTATTGTTGTTATTCTGCCATTTCTAGCATTTTATTACTGTTCTGCATACTTTTTATATCTGGTATATTACACTTGTTTATATATTCTTCAAAACGTCGTGAGCGTGATACACTGTGTCCCTTTGTTTGGACCATAGCACCTCTTCATCTAACTTAACCATAATCACAGTTTAATATTCTTACCGTGAAGGATTTTCATAAATTGATCACAGATATGGATCAATTTCATCTTTTAACTTGATCTCGAATCTCTGCAATTATTTCAGAAATCGAGTTCTGCAGAGGCGCTTCCTTCAAACCATTACATGTGATTGATAACTCAAAACCACAGGCTTATCAACTTTAGCGATGCATTATCTTTTGCCTTCATATATTTTATTCCATATGACCAATGACAGTGACCCGATGCTAGGACAAACGAGTGTTTGAGCGCTTATCAAAATCAACGGTCACGATTTAATATCTCGATGAAATGGATGACTGTCGGGACTTCGAGACTTTGTCCTTTCAAATATTTCAAATATGATTTTGCCGAACAAATCGGATGGTTCACGTTTATTTCGTGGAACTAGATCAATGGTCAGATTCGATCCTTACACTTGTTCTTTCACTGCTTAATCCGACGGCTGGGACTTCATCAAGCATTGAGATGGATGGCCACCATTTACTTCGGGACTTTGGCTATTCTACTTACGCTATCCTTCCATTATATTTTGATCAATGGTTGAGAATGCACCCGAAGTATTCTTCAGATCGGATGACTCATGTCCACTTTGGGACTTCAACATTCAAGACTTTGGGCATTTGCTGGTGGTGAAACTCCCGAAGTGAATATCTCGG
Organism: Picea engelmannii; assembly: GCA_009831015.1. Classification (NCBI taxonomy): domain Eukaryota; kingdom Viridiplantae; phylum Streptophyta; class Pinopsida; order Pinales; family Pinaceae; genus Picea; species Picea engelmannii. Next base: position 835,229 of record ML792323.1, on the reverse strand, counting down.
AGTGACGTAACTTATAGACATCACTTGTTGAAATGGAAGAGGTTGAGCGACAACCACATGTCCTTGCTATTGTGGTCTGTCACATGTTTTTGCTGACATGGTCTGCTGACATAGATCTCCCGAAGTGACACATATTCATCTCCTTGATCTAACGGTCATAATACTATCCGAATTGTATCTTAGATCGCCGACTGAGAGTGACTTCGGAATTTCGGCTTTCGGGACTTCGGGTAATTCGATATCTCGACTTCACAATTCTTACGAAGTGAGATTCCCAAAGTGTAACCTCCTCACATATTTTAACCCGAAATGAATGATGTTCGTTTGATCAAGATCTTAGATTGACAACTCGATCTGCCTGCGATACTGCTTTGCCTTGATTTAAATCCAATGACCCTCCATCTTTTCTTATCCTATCCTTCCACTTAATTTGATCCGACGGCTGACGAAAATTTGGGTAATCGATATCTCAGCCTTTCTCCTTATCCTATCCTTCTACTTTCCTTGATCCAACGATCAGGATATCTTCTGAAGTGTTTCCTCAGATCAGACGGTTGTCGGGAATTCAGGACATTTGTGGCTTACTCTGTCCTTCCACAAAAAATGATCTGACTGTCCTGACATCTCTCGAAGTGTTCTTCATATCGGACAATTCACTTTTTCTTCAATACTTCAGCCTTTGGGTGATCTTACTTGTTCTCAACCCTTTTCTCTCGAAGTGGTCAGTGCCGAAGTTGACCACTGCTACCTTGGCGCGCTCTGAATAAATCATACGGTCCTCATTTACTTTGAGACTTCGTATCGGACGATCTTCGTATCAGATGGTCTTCATCTTCACTTATCCTATCTTTCCACTTAAAGTGATCCAACGGTCGAGTGACCATCGAAAATCGATGTGGATTATGGAACCACAACTTGCGAGTGGTTTAATTCGTCACCAAAGCTCCACAATTTATCCCTGTCGTTGATCTGGCACTTGCGTATCCAACGGTCATGACTTAATCTGAATTAATATGATCATTTGTTGGATCAATCACAGTGGTTGATATTTGAGTTTATGAGATCTGACGATCTATACCAATTGCGAGATTGGAACTAGCGAGTTGTTTAATTCTCCTTTCGCTCTCCGCAATTCAACGGTCTTGATTTGATTTGATTCTTGACTATTCCTCCAATGATCCTTCTAAGTTTCATTGCACCATATCTTCTAAGATTTGATCTTCATTCACTAACCCACCTGAGCTTTAAGCTTTGCGCATCGTCCAACAGTTTGACATCAATGACAACATATTAATGACAATATGTCCAACAATTTCCCCCTTTGCCATTGATGGAAACACTCCAATTTCATACACAGTCTCCCCCTATGATGATGCTTCTCTCCTCTGAAGTTATTCTCCCCCTTTGACATCAATGACAAATGGTTGCTGCCCCTATGGTAAAGCTCTGTCTATCTGTATACTTCTAATCAAAATCTGAACACGGGTAACTTATCCTGCAATCATACTTTTCGTGTCATAACTAAATGACTACTTTTGACTTTGATTGTTGTCTCCCCCTGATTTGGTGCCAATTGATGCATTATTTTCTTGAGAGATTTAGGTTGGAAAAGGGATTACTCCCAATTTTTGCCTAAGATATTCAAATACATCTTTGCTTAAGGGTTTTGTGAAAACATTTGCCACATGTTCTTGTGTCGGGACATATTCCAATTTAATGTTCTTATTTTCAGCCTGATCTCTTAGATAGCAGTATTTTATGGGAATGTGTTTTGATTTTGAGTTCTGGACAGGATTTTTAGAGAGACTTATAGCGCTTGTATTATCACAATGGATAATAGTAGGTTCTTCAAATACTATTTTGATGTCTTGTAAGGTTTGTTTCATCCATTCCACTTGTGTGCAACATTCTACTGCTGCTATATACTCAACTTCAGTGATACACAGAGAAATTGAGGACCGTTTCTTTCTTATCCAAGCTACCAATGATTCTCCCAAAAAGAATGCTCCTCCACTTGTACTCTTTCTGTCAACTACACTACCTTTCCAATCAACATCTGAATAGGATTTTAAAGTGAATGAATCCTTCTGGTTTCTCAATATAGACTTCCTCTTCTAAGTTTCCATTGAGAAATGATGACTTGACATCCATTTGGTACACTTTCAATTTTCTTTAGCTGGAGAAAGCTAGGAACATCCTAATTGCCTCTAATCTGGCCATAGGTGCAAAGGTTTCTTCATAGTCTTCTCCTTCAACTTGAGCATATCCTTTACATACCAATTTGGCTTTGTTCCTCATTACTTGCCCATTCTCATTCATTTTGTTTTTATACACCCATTTAGTTCCAATGACATTTTTATTTTTTGGTCTTCAAACTAGTTCCCAAGTTTGTTTTTTTTCAATTTGATCCAATTCTTCATTCATAGCATTGACCCAATTCTTATCTTTACATGCCTCTTTGATTGAGCTGGGCTCAATATGTGACAAAATTTCTATTTCTGTTTGATACAACAATTGTCTTCTTGTGTGCACGCCATCACTCTTACTTCCAATAATCAGTTTTTCAGGATGGTTCTTTTGAGTCATTCTTGAGGGTGTCTTTGTGTCTCTTCTTGGAGATTCTTCTCTTATCTCTTCTTCTTGAATATCTTCTCCGTCTTCACTAGTATCCATATCATATTCTTCCCTTTCTTTTTTATTCTCTTCTACTTCTTCTGCTTGTGTACCAACTAACTCATCATCATCTTCATCTTCACTGTCAAGTACAGTCTCTTGATTTTTGATCCTTATTGTTTCTAGATCATCCACCTTGACATATGCACTCTCAAAAATATTATGTAATCTAAGATTATATCATTTGTATGCCTTTTTGGTAGAAGCATATCCAAGAAAGATACCTTCATCAAATCTAGCATCAAATTTTCCAAGATTCTCATCAAGCCTTTTGATGTAGCACTTACTTCCAAAGACATTGAAGTATTTTACTGAAGGAGATCTTCCAAACCATAGTTCATAATGATTCTTATTACTATTAGTCCTGAGTTGACCTCTATTCAATATGTATATTGTTGTTCTTACAACTTCCCTCCAATATCCATCATATAATTTTTCTTCATTGAGCATAGTCCTTGCAGCCTCTTGAACTGTTCTATTCCTTCTCTCAACAATCCCATTTTGCTAAGGTGTTCTAGCAGTAGATAGTTGTCTTTTAATTCCATGGGTTTTTTAGAAGAGATCAAACTCTTTTGAGGAGAACTCACCACCATTGTCTGATCTAATACATTTGATTTTTGTTTCTTTTTCATTTTCAACAAGGGTCTTAAAGGATTTGAATTTGTTAAGTGCTTCTGATTTTTCCTTGAGAAAACATACCCAACCCATTATATGAACAACATAAAGTAGGACTCTCCTTGCAAACTCTTGGTCCTTGTAGGTCCACATAGGTGAGTGTGAACAAGCTTTAAAGGTTTTGAGGTTGAGTATTCTTTTTCTTTGAACCTTAATCTAGTTTGCTTCCCTAGTTGACAGTGTCTACACATAGTATTTGAGGGCTTTATGATCTTTGGCAAGTTTCTTACTGCACCAAGATTGATGACCTTTACTAGATTGACAAAGTTAATGTGCCCCAACCTTCTATGCCATAGCCAACTTTCATCTACTAGATTTATATGACAATTCTCATTCAATTTTGCATATAGTATATATACATTTTCGGGAGTTCTAGGAGAAGTACCAACCAATTTTCCTGTGTCTTCTCTCCTAATCTCACATTTATGGGAATCAAAGATGAAAAAGTGCCCCTGATCATAGGTTTGGCTGACACTTAATAGGCTAGGTTTCAGTTTTTCAACAAGCAACACATTCTTGTCTTTGTCTTTTCCGAAACTCACAGTGCCTTTCCCAAGTATGTTACCTGAAGCATTGTCACCAAATGTAACTTTGTTCAGAAACTTGTCCTTGTTTCATGTCATATGTTTTGAGCACCCACTGTCAACATACCAGAGATCTTATTTATCTTGGGATTTTAAGGCATTCCTTCTTTGATGTTTTTTCTTTCTAGAGCTTTGTTTGCTCTCTAATGAACTTTGGTTGTTCCGAGACTTCCATTAATTTGCAATTACTGGCCTTATGTCCATAGTTATGAAATTTGAAGCATTCTAGGTCCCCTTCTTGTAGAGGTGCAAAGGAGTTATAGTTTCTTCTTTTAACTTGATTTACTGCTTGGTTATTTTTAAGGTTATAGTTCTTAACCCTCAAATTTTTCCTTCTATATGCTCTACAATTCATAGCTTTGTGTCCAAAATTAGAGCATGCAAAGAAATAACCAAAGAAAATACGAGGATAACTGTTTTGATAAAACTTCTTTGGTATTGTATTATCTTCCTTCTTGATGGGTGGAAGTAATCCTCTGGAGTTCTGATCATTACTTGTCTTCTCTTCATTTTTCTTCTTGAATGTGCTGAGGAGAGCATCTGAATAAGATTTTGAGTTAACTTGGCTTTCTTCTTGACAATAACCTATTCCATTTTTATTACCTGAATATGTTTGTGTGGTAATAATCTTATCTAATATTTTAGAGTTATTTTCATATCTTGTTTGAATATGTTTTGCATCCAATTCTTTTCTTACGTGAAATATTTCTGCCTCCATCCTTTCACAAGTTTTTTTTATTTTATTTAAGAGACTTTTCCATACTTTCTTCGATTCTATTTTCTTCTAGGATTTGGTTTTTCAGATTGCTCATGAGTTTCTCTATCTCCTTTTGTTTCTGTTCATGTTTATCCTTTTGTTCAACTACAAAACTTTTCAATTGTATATATCTGGTTTTGTATTTTCTTAGTTCATCCAAGGCAGTGAGAAGTTCTTCTTCCATATAATTTCTGCTTCATCTTCTGACTCTTTTTCATGTTTAATTTCTTCTATCTCATTAGACTCTTTAATACCTATAAAAACGACTTCATCATCATCAGATTCATCACTGTCATTAGACTCTGACGAACTGTTGTTTTCTTCTTTTGAGTAAAAATTCTTTTTCCCTTTGTAAAACTTTTTCTTGTAGTTGGGTTTTTCCTTCTTGTATTGTTTAGTTTTGTTTTCTTCATCTTTAGGGTCCTCCTTGGGATAGGGACACTTGGCTGCAAAATGGCCAACCTTGCCACAGTTAAAACATTTGAAAGACATATTGCCTTTGTACTTCCATGATCCTTTCTGAAGTTTTCTAATAAAATTGGCTTCTTCCACATCAAATTCTTCATGATGGTTGGATTGAGTTTTTTTGCTTCTAATTTTTTGTTTTCTTGAGCACCTTGAAGGCTTCCTCTCCTTGTGGGAGGTTCTCATGACCTAATATTAACTCATAGGCTGTGAGGATTCCATGCAATTCATCCATAGTGAGTTTATCTAGATTTTCCCGATCTTTAAGAGAAAACACTTTAGGATTGTATAAAATAGGTAGTGTTCTTAGCATTTTTCAACTAGCTCATTGTCTGGTACTTCTACTCCCAATCCTCTGATTACATTAACAATATTATCAACTCTTTCAAAGTACTCTAAGATATTTTCTTCATCCTTCATTTTTAGAGCTTCATATTGTACTCTGAGAGTCTGGAGTTTGGCCCTCTTTACCTTGGAATCTCCTACATATATGGTTTCCAATTTATCCCAGAGTTGTTTTGCATTATTACAGTTTAGTACCTTAATAAGTATTTTCTTACTCAATCCAGCTTGTAGTGTGTTTAAAGCCTTTACATGTTCCCAAATTTTTTTCTTGTCTTCTGCTTCTATGGGAGTGGCTTTTGGAACATCATATCCCTTTTCAACTAATGTCCATACTTCCAATCCAATGGACATTAGATAGCTTTTCATTCTAACACCCTAGAAGACATAGTCTTCACCATTGAATAGGGGGATTTTTGATGACATATTCAATTGTTGATCCATTCTAAATGTATATTCCTCTTCAAGTAATTTAAACCTTTTGTGAAGATACCCGCTCTGATACCAATTGAAGGATCAGATCATGTCACCGAGAGGGGGGTGCGGGGTGGGGATCAGTGAAGTAATAATTATAGAAAATTTTCTTTTGTTAATGCAAACAAAATTTTAACACAATATTTTGTCGTTGAACCCAATAGGGAAAAACCACAAATGATTTTCTATTAATTGCAAAATTTGTTTGACATGTTACATAGAAGGAAGATATTCTTTCTTTTCGATCAACACCAGCTGATCAAGATGCACCCACACCCTTGTTCACCAGCACCAACTGGTAGGAGGCTACGACCCCCTGTTTAGTTAGCTACAACTGACAAGGAAGCACCAACTCCCTCTACAGGAACCAACCCGCCCTTGTACCACCCAACCACCCTTATTTTATAAATCTAGAAAAAATTTTGTTTTAAGTCTTCACTGCATCTATCTTTGCATCTGTGATTTGATATATTTTTAGATTCATACTGCAAAGACACTTTCTTCTCACCACTTTTTCTTGTTTATATATTATTCAAAATGTCGTGAGTGTGATACACCATGTCCCTTTGTTTGGACCATCACACCTCTTCGTCTAAATTAACCATAATCACAGTTTATTATTCTTGCCGTGAAGGCTTTTCATAAATTGATCACACATATGGATCAATTTCATCTTTACTCGATCCTGAATCTCTGCAATTATTTCAGAAACTGAGTTCTGCAGAGGTGCTTCCTTCAAACAATTACATGTCACCAATAATGCAAAACCATAGGATTATCAACTTTAGTGATGCATTATCTTTTGCCTTCATATCTTTTATTCCATATGACCAACGATGGTGACCTGACGCTAGGAAAAATGAGCACTTGAGCGCTTATCAGAACCACTGATCACGATTTAATCTCTCGATGAAATGGATGACTATCGGGACTTCGAGAATTTTTCCTTTCAAATATTCTGAACATGATTTCGCCGAACAGATCAGATGGTTCACGTTTATTTCATGGAAACGGATCAATGGTCAGATTCTATCCTTACACTTTTCCTTTCACTACTTAATTTGGCGGTTGGGACTTAATCAAGCATTGAGATGGATGGTCACCATTTACTTCAGGACTTCGACTATTCTACTTACGTTATCCTTCCACTATATTTTGATCAATGGTTCAGAATGCACCTGGAGTATTTTTCAGATCGGACTACTCATGTCCACTTCGGGACTTCGGCATTTAGGACTTTGGGACTTTGAGCATTTGTTGGTGGTGAAACTCTCAAAGTAGATCTCTTGGAGTGACGTAACTTACATATGTCACTTGTTGACATGGCAGAGGCTGAGTGAAAACCATGTGTCCTTGTTGTCATGGTCTACTGACGTGGTTTGTCATATGTTCTTGCTGACATGGTCTGCTGATGTAGATCTCTCGATGTGACACATATTCATATCCTTGATCTAACAGTCAGAATACTATCCGAAATGTATCTCAGATCGACAACTGAGAGTGAATTCATAATTTCGTCTTTCGAGACTTTGGGTAGTTCAATATCACGACTTCACAATTCTTACGAAGTGAGATTCCCGAAGCGTAACCTCCTCACATATTTTAAACCAAAATGAATGATGTTCGTTTGATCAAGATTTTAGATTGATGGCTCGATCTATCTGCGATGCTGCTTTACCTTGATTTAAATTCAACGACCCTCCATCTTTGCTTATCCTATCCGTCCACTTAATTTGATCCGACGACTGACAAAAATTTGGGTAATCGAGATCTCATCCTTTCTTCTTATCCTATCCTTCTACTTTCCTCAATACGATGATTAGGATATCTTCCGAAGTGTTTCCTTAGATCAAACGGGTGTCGGGAATTCGAGACATTTGTGGCTAACTCTATCGTTCCACAAAAAATGATCTGACGGTACTGACATCTCCCGAAGTGTTCTTCATATCGGAAGATTCAATTTTTCTTCGGTACTTCGGAATTAAGGTGATCTTACTTGTTCTCAACCCTTTTCTCCCAAAGTGGTCAGCGCCAAAGTTGACCATTGCTACCTTAGCGCGCTCTAAATAAATCAAACAGTCCTCATTTCCTTCGAGACTTCGTATCAGACTGTCTTTGTCTTTACTTATCCTATCTTTCCACTTAAAGTGATCCAACAATCGAGTGACCATCGATGGTCGATGTGGATTGTGGAACCACAACTTGCGAGTGGTTTAATTCATCACCAAAACTCCACAATTTATCCCTGTCATTGATTTGGCGCTTGCGTATCCGATGGTCACGACTTAATCCAACTTAATCTGATCATTTGTTGGATCAATCATAGTCGTCGATATTTGATTTTATGAGATCTGACTATCTAGACCAATTGAGGGATTGGAACTAGCGAGTTGTTTAATTCTCCTTTCTCTCTTCGCAATTCATTCCTGCTATTGATCTGGCGCATGAATATCAACGGTCTTGATTTGATATGATCGTTGACTATTCCTCCAACGATCCTTCTACGTTTCATCACACCATCTCTTCTAAGCTTTGATATTCATTCACTAACCCACCTGAGCTTTAATCTCTGCGCATCATCCAACAGTTTGACATCAATGACAACATATTAATGACACTATTTCCAACAGAAGGAAGTTACATGCATTTACTACATGCCACTCAAACAACCCTCGATCCCGTCACCCTATCCATACTAGCATTTGGTTGTTTCGCTCTTATGGTTGGTGATGCTCCGCGATTTATGGTTGTAAAAGGAAAATATAGTCCAACTCTCTCCCCAAAACAAGATTTTCCAGGTATGGTTCCTTTATTTTCCATCCATGATGGTTCCTCTATGTTATGAATCGATTTTTGGCTCAAAATTGCATGACATCTGTGTTTTTCTTAAGTTTTCGACTGTGTATAAGTGTTGTGCTTATGGTTTCTTCTGTGAATACTCTAGACTGTTGGCTTGTTAAAGAAGAGAAATGGATATTCTTTTTTGTGTGTAGCATGTGCATTGGTTATTGGTTAAAACATGTTCGGTCATCTTGGGGTTTTTTTCTGGTTCTCTGTGGAAAATAATGATTATGGTATACCAATCTCAGAGTTTTATTGCGTGGGTTTTACAACCAATCTAGGTATTAAGTATTGTCACTCCTTTTTTGCCTTGGTTGTTGTTATGTTTTGTTCCTCCGGGTTGCAATGCAGCCTGTTAAAATTTGCATTGTTCTTGCTTTGTTTTGACCGAGCTCGAGCTATCATTTGTTATGGCATTACCCTCACTATCACTGTGCTCGAAGCATTGCATAGTCGGGTTTGTATCGCCCAATTCTTTGAATGGAAGCCTATATATGTGTTGGGTTGGCCATGTGTTGTGCTCAAACATTATTTACACAATGTTTCTAAGAGTCTGCTTCTCTTGTTATCCATTGGAGGTGGTTGACTGTTATGTTCTCGTAACTCTCATTGTCAATATTTTTAAAGGTTACGTATCTGTGGTGAATTTGGAAAGGGCACATGCTCTCTGTTTCTTCAAAGACTCTTCCTTGACTATTTGTTGTTACTTCTTAGTGATATTTTTTTTAAAGAAAAAATAAGGGCACGAGTGATCTGTGTTTTCAAAGATTCTTCCTTGATTGAGCCATCTCTTGTTACCTTTCTACAACAAATTTTTTGAAGGTCATGAGTTATTTGCATCCATGAGGAATTTCTCACTTGGTCAATCTATTTCCTCTTACCTCCATTGTTGTGTTAAACCTTAAACACAATCTTGGTCTCGTCAAGGATTAAAGACACCTGTGTGTGTGATGAACCCCCATTTTGGCATCTTTTTGTTCCCTATTTCCTCTAGATACTCATACATTTTTCCCTCTTTTTATGCTTTCCACATACTTATCTTTACAAAGTTCCATCTTTATCACAGGTACTATTATTGCCACATAATCTTCTTGATTTTTGTTTATAAACTAGAATTAGAGTGAACTTTAGAAAATATTTGACTTATTAAATATGTGTGGATTTCAATAATATTAACTATGGCTACAGAATGCAAGGCCCCAGGTTCTAGCTACACAATGCAAGGCCCCAGGTTCATATGAAGATGCGTATCAATGCAAGGCAATTTTGAGATATATAACGAGGATATTTTAAGAAGATATTTCCAGCACACAACCACTTCTATTCTTGCATACACACATCAACACTTACACATTATGACATGCCTTGAGTGGACAACTTACATGTGAATGAGTGGTAGGACTGATAGTTTCCAGCGTGGAGGTTGCATACCCGTGCTTAGTATCTTCACTTCAACGCACATGATAAATCCAAAACAGGAATGTGCGTAACAAGTTTACCCAATGCATCTAAGACTTAAACAACCAGGGGATACGTGGGGGAATTAAGCATCAATTTGTTTTAAACAGTATCCTAGAATCTAGGATTGGCGCTCTGTGTAGAGCTATCTTTAGCCAAGTGTTTTGTATATATATTTGTATGCTCGGTTGGGCACAGACAATTCTTTTAGTTTATTAGTGTGAGACATATCATACATTGAGCAGAGAGAACACTGTCTTGAATTTCTCAATTTCTGATATATACATATATTTTGTCGTGTGTGTGATCATTTTCCTATGAATAAGTATTGAAGTGTGAATACAGAGTGCCATGAGCAAGGGCCCACTCATAGGTACAATCCATAATATTTCTTTTGATGTTATATCCTTTGTTGTTAGATAATTCATGCATGATAATTGAATATATATATGCTGATCATAATTATTAGTTTCTAAAAGATTTATTTCAGAATTTGTAGAGTAATGTTCATGTGCATCATAATGGCCTTGAATATCTATTGAATAATGACAGTTAAAGATTGTTAAGGTGAATAGATTTCAACCAACATCTAAAATCAGACCTATTGTGATCCTAACACCTTATGATTAAACTCTAGGTATGTGTAGATGAAACTGGGTATGTACAAAAGAGCCTAGGTGAAAGAACCTACCATCATAATAAACTTTGGCATCATCCACAGAGCTGACGACAGGGATCATTAAAGAACTTTACCCTTGTGATTACAACATCGTAATTTTTGAGTTTTTATAGACTTTATCATTTCCACTTACACATACGCACAGTTGCTACATAATCACAATTCTTGTGAATCCCAGTCGAGTGAACATTCAAAGATTGAGTTTAAGACATTTCTAGAGAGCTCAGTTTTCAGAGATACCACCAGAAGACTGAAAGGATTAGAGTTCTATGACTCATTTCTTTCGTAATTATAGTTACAGTAAGCTAGTCCTCCTTTCTGTGCAGATTACACAAGAGTTCCTCGTAAGATTAATAAACCTTGGGTTGACAAATGAGTGATAGAGTGTAGAGTGACACCAAACAATTGGGAATCATATTTTTACCTTGTCATTTTGGCGCCGTTGTCGAGGAGGCACTCAAGAAACTAGGACTTTAGCCTTAGAAACATTATAGGAGCAATACTAGGCTGAAAAGAAACCTTAGGGAGTTCATTACTACCCACAGATATTCCTTGCCCAGGATATTGTCCTTACCAATTATCTCAGAATGCATGACTTGAGGCACTAAGAAACCTCATGGATGTGGTGCAGGGACCACCCATGACACTAATAAGCAGGCCAGTAAAAGTGAAGAAAAACAAGACCCTACAAAAACCCCAAGTACTCATCCTTACTCAAAAATAGCTTCCAACAATCTGGAAGAGCCTCCCAAAATAGACTTGACTGCTGGGTTAATCATAGAGTCACCTTCTCCTAAATCTCTCGGAAACCAGGACCATCCTATCGAAGGCTCCAAATCAGAAGGACATATTAACCCCATTAAAGAGCCAAAAAACTCTGTCGCCTCTGAAGAATCCTTGTGGGGGGAAAGACTCTTAAACATGGAAGAAGAAATGGAAACCCCAAAACATAAAGAACCAATTACATTTGAGTTCCTATTAAAGATATTGAGGGTATACTTCAAATGAAAAACATTCCACCCTCTGCTTTACCAAATTTCTGTGGATTGCTTAGCGAGGACCCAAATACCTTCCTCTTCAAATTCGATGTCCTTTGCCGGAGTTATGACTATTATTCTGATGCCCATAAACTTAAATTGTTTCTTGCCACCTTGAAAGAAGAAGCTCTTCACTGGTTCATGGGACTCGGAGGAAATTCTATCAAAACCTGGGACGAAATGAAACAGAGATTTCTTCAAAAGTACCAAGATTACTGCAAGGTAAGGGATATATGAGAATAAATTTTTAGAATGACACAGAAGGAGGAAGAAACCCTCGAAGATTACGTAGAAAGATTTCAATACAACTTATAAAGGACCAAGCAAAATACTCTTGATTCCGAAACACTACGTATTATCTTCCTAAGGGGAATCAAGGATGATTGTATGGATGCATTAAATCTCATGGGAGCCAGGGATATCTCCCAGATGACCTATAATGATATCTGTGAACTATGTAGACGCTATTCACAAGGCATTACTAACTCTGGGAAGAACCCCCATGATCTAGTCTCTAGGGTCACAAAGCCGTCAGGAGGAGGAGTTACCAGAATTGAAATAGGAAACATGTTGGACAACTTTAAAACTTATATCCTTATTTCGTTTAGTTCCCAGTTGGATACCTTTCAAGCAAGGAAAAAGAAAGACGAAGCCGACCTAGCATTGGTTGTCTTTTGTCCAAAATGTAGAAAGAAACACCCCCTGAGGGAGTGTCCTCTGGATAACATAGAAATATGTGGTATCTGTGAACATAATCACGATACTAAGAATTTCCCTTCCCTGCCTGAACTAAAGGCAGTCTACCAAGGGGCCACTCAGGAGACAGAGAAAATTTGTTTTATGCCCCAAAAGAGACCATGGCCACCCAAGGCACCAGGCATGATACAAGAGCAATCCCAATTTCCTCCATACTATACTCAGTATCAGTATCCACAACAAAATTGGTATGCTTCCATGCCTTGGCAACAAGGGCAACCCCAAATGCAGAATCAACCTTGGCAACAAGGCTAGAGAGGGCCAAGTCTTCAACAACCTACTCCCCAAACACACCCTCCAATTCAACATCAACAACAACTAGAATTACCATCCAACCAACCTCCTCCAAGACCTACACAATTACTGGCCCAACCAATACCAAATCAAAATAATAAAGTAGCCTAGCCCACCTGCAACCCTGAACTACCCTTCTTTCCAACATACGTCATTTCTCCTACGGAATTCCAAAACATACATCTACGATCGGGAAGAGTGGTTTAGGATCAAACCTCACCTATCATCCATGAACAAGATGATGAGGAGAACCCCACTGAGCTAGAAAACCATGAAACTAATACCCCTAAGGAAAATCAAAATGTCCCTTAGAAGAATTCCGATCAACAGGAATTACTCGTAGAGCCACCTTATCCAGAAAGGCTAAATATAGAAAAGGCCCCTGCACAACCGGAATTTGACCTTTTGGGAGAAATCCAAAACGTATGTGTAAAAATTCCCTTGTTTCAAGCTATCAAGTATGTTCCAATCTATGCTAAAGCTATTCGAGAACTCTGCCTAAAGAAACCAGGGAGGAAGAAGAAAGACATAGAAACTGTTCATGTCATAGGAAAGTTAGCAGATCTAATGCTAGGGAAAGTATTTATGGCCAAATACATTGACCCAGGAAGTTCGGTAGTCAAAGTCCACATCAATAACATTTCCATTGCACACACTTTAGTGGACTTAGGGGTGGCCATCAATGTAATGACTAAAGAAACCATGGAGAAACTTCAGCTGCCTGACCTTCGACCAATCCCCACAGTCCTCCAATTAGCATATAGATCTACAGTCAAACCTGAGGGGATGTTGGAAGATGTAATTGTTTCTTTAGACTCGTGGGAATATCCAGCTGACTTTATGGTCCTACAACCAAAGTCCAACTTAGGGGGATATCCATTGATTTTGGGGAGACCTTGGTTGGCCACCGTTGACGCATATATCGACTGCAGATCAGGTAATATGACCATCTCCCATGGAAAATCCACTAAAGAGATAACCCTCTACCCTCCTGCTAAACCTTTCCCTGACCTAGAGAACTCTCCTTGGGCTGAGGATAGTGATGAAGAACCCGCACAACCTCTGTTAGCCCTTGACCAAGCATCAACGTTTAAACAAGCTACTGGAGATGATTTGATCTGTACGTGTTTAGCACATCCTCACATAACCAGTCATCCAACCTTGGAGCACATCCTTGGGGAGAAGTTCCAAGAACTCTATTCGCCAATTGAACCAACACAAATACTAGATGAATTGGTTCCTATAGAGGCTACCCTTGGAAACCAAAGCTTAGTTGTTGAAATCCACCTAGGAAAGACCTTGAATATCAATGCTAATCTAGATTCTTCTCAACAAAAGAAGCTCATAGAAATACTAAGAAAACACAGTTCTGCCTTCGCTTGGGACTATATTGACATGAAAGGGATCCACCCTACGCTATGTACCCATCACATCTATCTTAAGGAGGATTCCCGACCTATTCGACAACCTCAGCGGAGAATGAACCCAACTCTGAAGGACATAGTCAAGGGGGAGCTCCAAAAGCTCCTTGACGTAAATTTCATTTACCTCATCTCTGATAGCAAATGGGTTTCACCCTTGGTTATTGTGCCAAAGAAGAATGGAACGTGGCGTATTTGTGTTGACTATAGGGATCTGAATAAGGCAACTTTGAAGGATTACTTCCCATTACCATTCATTGATCAAGTCTTAGATACCTTGACAGGGAAAAAGTACTTCTCTTTTCTTGACGGGTTTAGTGGATATAATCAGATACAGATCACCCCTACGGATCAAGAGAAGACCACCTTTACATGCCCATAGGGAACCTATGCTTACCGAGTACTTCCATTTTGACTATGTAACGCTCCCGCTACATTTCAGAGGGTTGTCTTAGGGATATTCTCAGATTTGACCAACGATTGTGTAGAAATCTATATGGATGATTTTACTGTGTATGGAGATAACTTTCAAGAAGCAGTAGAAAATTTAGAAAAGGTCTTGATCAGATGCCAAGAAACCAACCTCTCTCTTAGCCATGAGAAATTCCATATGCTTTGTACTGAGGGGGGTGTGCTAGGACACCACATATCACCTACAGGGATCCAGGTAGATCCTGCTAAGATCAAAGTAATTCGTGACCTTCCAGTTCCCACAACTCAGAAAGATGTCCGTATTTTTTTAGGACACGCAGGATATTATCGAAGATTCATCGAAAATTTTACTAAGATAGCATCTCCCCTGTTTTCCTTACTCACAAAAGCTACCGAATTTTCCTGGAATGATCAATGTCAGACTACCTTTGAAACCTTAAAAGAAAGGTTATCCATTGCACCTATTTTGCGTGGCCCCAACTGGACCATACCCTTTCATATCTCTACAAATGCTTCAGATACGACCATTGGAGCTGTTCTCAGACAAAAAGAGGAACAATGTCCATATGCTATCTACTACATCAGTAAAAACCTTACCCCTATTGAAAATAACTATACCGTAACCGAAAAAGAATTCCTTGCTATCGTATATGCTATTAACAAATTTCGTCATTATATCATAGGTTATTCGGTCTTCATACATATTGATCACTCCGCCATTCATTATCTTATGAACAAATCTATCACCAATGGCAGAGTAACCAGATGGTTTCTCTTACTTCAAGAGTTCGACATTTCAATCATTGATAGACCAGGGAAGGAAAATGTCATCACTGACTTTCTCTCTTGACTCACCAATGAAGGAGAAACCATTCCAGTGGAAGATAACTTTCCCAATGAGCATTTATTTTCCTTATCTACTAATACACCTTGGCTTGCAAATGTCACTAACTACTTGGCTGCAGGTAGACTCCTGCAACATCTCTCCCCAAAAGAACGTCAAAGAGTTATCCAACAAAGTGCAACATATTCTTGGATCGAAGGATATCTCTTCCGTACCAGACACAATCATATTATACGACGTTGTGTTCGAGAGGACGAGATGTACAACATCTTAAAAGCATGCCATGATGAACCTTGCAGAGGTCACTTCGCAGATAAAAGAACTGCAAATAAAGTACTACACCTGGGGTATTATTGGCCAACCATCTTTAGAGATGCCAAGCAGTACGTCAGAAGTTGTGACAAGTGTCAAAGAATGGGGTGACTGGTGAAGTCAGATGAGATGCCACTTCAACCTCAGCTTCAAATAGAACCTTTCAAGAAGTGGGCCCTGGATTTCGTAGGACCTATTAACCCACCATAAAGGTAGAAGGTACACATTCTAGTATGTACGGACTACGTAACCAAATGGGTCGAAGCCAAAGAACTTCCAAATGCCACAGAGGATGCAGTTGCTAACTTTCTATATGAAGATATATTTGTCTGCTTTGGGGTTCCCCGGGAGATCGTCACTGATCAAGGAGCCCAATTTACTTCACGACTCATTGAATCTATCACCGAGAAATTCAAGATTAAGCACCGGATGTCAACTCCGTACCATCCTTAGGAAAACGGTTAGGTAGAAGTCACAAATAGAGTATTAGAAGCTATTATGACTAAAACAGTCTAGCATCATCATAAAGATTGGGTTGACAGGCTCCCAGAGGCCCTATGGGCCTATAGAACCACCTGGAGGAACACCACATGATTTACTCCTTATGAATTAGTGTATGGAAAGCGTGTGGTTCTCCCCATCGAGTTTGAGATCAAAACATTGAGAATTTCACTACAAGTGGGTTTGGATCTCTCAGAAGCCTAACAACATAGGATTGAGCAGATTAATGAGCTTGATGAGATTCGACAAGCTGCAATGCATCAAAATACTCTGGTTCAACAACAAAGAGCTAAATGGCATGATGAATTCATCAAGGAAAGAAGTTTAAAGAGGGGGATTGGGCCCTCCTGTTTGTTTCATGGTATAAGGATTTTAGAGGTAAATTCCACACTCGATGGCTCAGACCATACGAGGTAGATACAGTGTATGAGAATGGATCTGTTAAACTCCATACTATTGACGAAGTAGGGACATCACTCATGGAAAATGGTCATCGACTGAGGCTATATCAGAAGCCCAAGACCAAGGAGGAATTCATTCGGGAAGTAAAACATACTGATCTCAATATAATGGGCACAGTGGCATCGCCACTTGTGCCCACTGTTTTGTAATTTATTTCTACATTGATCCACCTATTTCTACGTTGAGTCAGGTTCTTACGGTTCTTATATAGCAGAGTCAAGATATATTACAGTGATTCCACAAGACACTTGCCGAATCGGTTCACCACAAAAAAGCATATACAACGTGAAGCTTACGACGATTCGACAACATAAGGTTGAGTCGGGTAAGCTGTATATTCGTGATTGAACAACATTTTTGCTGAGTCGAGCTAGTTACCATGTGAGAAATTCTGGTGATTATCCAACATCAAATTGAGTCAGGTCAGCTACATTACGGTGCCTATCCAGTATAGAATTAAAGTCGGGTTTGCTATATTACAGAGGTCATATAGCATCAAATTGAGTTAGCATGACATTCTGAGCATAGAGTGCAGCTACACAGGTGAGACACGCGTGTAAGGGTGACAACGAGGTTGCTTCCAAACAGATTCGGGTTCGCATTGGCTCCCGATCGAAGGTCGCTCCATTGGTTGCCAACTGAATCAGGTTAGATCATTCATGAATGATGCAGGCAGAGTCAGTTCTTGTTTATAAAGGATAAAAGATTAAGTTGTTGTGTATAATGAGTCTATCTAGAAGCTCAATACAAATCAACAGGGGGCTGTGTTAATGTGCTTTAACACGATTATGAGGTAAGCAGGCATCCATCCCTCATTTTGTAGCATTTTCCTTTCTGAACAGATTGTTCTTCTTTGAAAATGGGAGGGGCAGTAAATCGAAATGAGCCAAATAATGTAGACAGTATCCAAAAACACCCAACAATGATGCAAATATTTGAACAGGCTGGATGGCTCCAATTCTTAGAAAAATTCCAGGGGTTCGACCTCGATGTAACTATGGAATTCGCCCAGAGTTTTGATGGTAGCCAAGCCACTGTGAGAAGGATAAATATCCTTGTATCTGAGGAATCCTTGAGAAGAGTTACAGGACTGTCATTTCAAGGAGAGAAGTGGTATAAGAATTTTAAAGTGGCCCCTGAAAGTTGGATCCCATTCCTTAAGGCAACTTCTCCACTTCCATATTCAAGAAGAGGGATAGCCAGGGACTTACTAAGCTCTCCTTGGGATGAGGTGGTGTTCCATCTACATAAATTTGTCACCTATGAAGGAAGATATAATTTGGTTCATCATTATCATATCAAAATCCTCTTATATTTGAAAGGATATAAACCCCTTAGCATGACTTATTTCTTACACATAAGTTTATCTAAGATGGCTGAGTTTTTAAGAAAAAAACAAAACCCCAAAACTACTTTATATCATCGAGGTCTCATCATGATGATTATAAATGAAGAACTGAATCGACTTGGTATTTCCTGGAACACTTTCATGGGTTCAACAGTGTCCAAGCCAAAGATGAGAACTTTACCACCTAAAAAGAGGATCGAGAAGATCACTACAGGATGTAGGAAATCAACGAGAATTTCTCGGAAAGTCTTAAGCCCAGTCATTATTGATACAGAAGATACAGGATCTGAACAGGACACATCAGAAGTACAACTCATTGAAGATTCAGAAATAGGGAAAGAACAAGATGAGGTGATGATAGATATTGAGGCTGAACCGGAAGGGGTAGAACCCCCATTATTAGACATAGAGCAGAATTGGATAGGGTGTGACATTTCCCTTTCCTCGACCAAAATGATCAATAAGTCTCAAGACATGGCATCCACTTCACACTTCGTCCCTGGGCATAAGGGACATGGTAGGAAGAATAAAAATGGAAAGAGCCATATTGAACCCAAGCCTTTCTGGTTCTGTAGCCCTAGCTACCAAGCTTTACTCAAAGAAAATTGAAGACTGTTGCTACAGAACAAGAAACTCAAAAGAAAATTGAAATATCACAAAATTCCAAACAATGCAGTAGACTTGATGGAGGATATACATGGAGAAGATATATCAGAAGAAAGAGTGGCAAGTTGTGCCAAAGTCCATGCAAAGGAAGCTCAACAAATGTTTAATACCTTCCTGGATGATATCATCACTAATACTCATGCCTTTATGCAATTAAAACCCAACCTTCCTCAATGGAGAAATAAAGACGAACTCTTTGACTTGGGGATAATCAATAAAGAGTCCCACAGACAAGTTATTGAAAAGCTTAGGATGAAATTGTGCTCTATGTATCTGCAACAAGAACAAAAATGGACAAAAAAGATTAGACAATATAAACAACAAATAGAGGATACCAAGAAGATGGTACAACAGTCTACTGAAATTGCTTTTGAAGGCATTTTTAGTAGAGAGCCGCCAAAATCTTATCCACTTTATTTGCATGATCGGTGGGAAGCCTTTAGACTAAAACAGTTGGCAGTAGGACAATCTCACGAGATAAACCAACCAGATGATTTTGTTAGTATTTATGTCTCTGCGGAAATGAAGGATCAAAACCTGTTGTGTGAGTTATATCTTTATAACTTCATTCTTCCTAATAATGCCCACTAGAATCCTAACCCGGAGATTTCGAGATGTTCTATTGAGGGCATTTACCTCTCACATACTTGGTCTATCTCAGTGGAAGAAGGATGTAGAATTCTACAGGAGGATGGAGGCTGAGGAAAGCCTAAACGTGAGGGATGAGTATCCATTGCCTCATGTTATAAAAGAATATCTACAGAGGTTGAGGGAAAACATGGAAGATGTAGTCACCATTCGTCAACATTAGCGATTTTCCATATCAGAATTCATGCAGGTATCCAGGGCACATTCAGTTGAGGCATTGTTGATCTCTCACGATATTTGGGAAGTTCTTCCTAAAGATCTAAAGGATTGGAACCCCATAGGATATCCATATTTTGGTCTGGCACTCAACCAGGCTTCATGTTATGCTAACTCCTTACTCAGGTATGGTAGTTGATGGCTAGGACTGAGGTTCCACTTTCCTATCATTTGGTGTCCTAGCAGGTTCTACAAAGCCACTACTGCATGGGATGAGGAAGAAGAACAACTTCAGTGGTTACAGATGGAGAGGGCCTTGGATACTATAACAGAGGTGAGTTTAGGCACCCAGCTTATGACTGGGGGGCAGTTCATGTCGGTATAGCAGAGGAGGAATAGGTTGCATGAGGACATGCAACCAGATCGACAAGGGGGAGACGATGAACCCCCATTTTGGCATCTTTTTGTTCCCTATTTCCTCTAGATACACATACATTTTGCCCTCTTTTTATGCTTTCCACATACTGTTCTTTACAAATTTCCATCTTTATCACAGGTACTATTATTACCACATAATCTTCTTGATTTTTGTTTGTAAACTAGAATTAGAGTGAACTTTAGAAAATATTTGACTTATTAAATATGTGTGGATTTCAATAATATTAACTATGGCTACAGAATGCAAGGCCCCAGGTTCTAGCTACATAATGCAAGGCCCCAGGTTCATATGAAGATGCGTATCAATGCAAGGCAATTTTGAGATATATAACGATGATATTTTAAGAAGATATTTCCAACACACAACCACTTCTATTCTTACATACACAGATCAACACTTACACATTATGACATGCCTTGAGTGGACAACTTACATGTGAACAAGTGGTAGGACTGATAGTTTCCAGCATGGAGGTTGCATACCTGTGAGCATTAAAGAAGATGCTTAGTATCTTCACTTCAGCGCACATCATAAATCCAAAACAGGAATGTGCGTAACAAGTTTACCCAATGCATCTAAGACTTAAACAACCAGGGGATACGTGGGGGCATTAAGCATCAATTTGTTTTAAACAATATCCTAGAATCTAGGATTGGCGCTCTGTGTAGAGCTATCTTTAGCCAAGTGTTTTGTATATATATTTGTATGCTCGGTTGAGCACATACAGTTCTTTTAGTGTATTAGCGTGAGACATATCATACGTTGAGCAGAGCGAACACTGTCTTGAATTTCTCAATTTCTGATATATACATATATTCTGCCATGTGTGTGATCATTTTCCTGTGAATAAGTATTGAAGTGTGAATATAGAGTGCCATGATCAAGGGCCCACTCATAGGTACAATTCATAATATTTCTTTTGCTGTTATATCCTTTGTTGTTAGATAATTCATGCATGATAATTAAATATATATATGCTGATCAGAATTATTAGTTTCTAAAAGATTTATTTCGGAATTTGCAGAGTAATGTTCATGTGCATCATAATGGCCCTGAATATTTGCTAAATAATGACATTTAAAGATTGTTAAGGTGAATAGATTTCAACCAACATCTAAAATCAAACCTATTGTGATCCTAACACCTTATGATTAAACTCTAGGTATGTGTAGATGAAACTGGGTATGTACAACATAGCCTAGGTGAAAGAACCTACCATCACAATAAACTTTGGCATCACCCACAGAGTTAAGGACTGAGATCATTAAAGCACTTTACCCTTATGATTACAACATTGTAATTTTTGAGTTTTTATAGACTTTAGAATTTCCTCTTACACATACGCACAGTTGCTATAGAATCACAATTCTTGTGAATCCCAGTCGAGCGAACATTCAAAGATTGATTTTATGACATTTCCAGAGAGCTCAGTTTTCAGAGATACCACCAGAAGACTGAAAGGATCAGAGTTCTGTGACTCATTGCTTTCGTAATTATAGTTACAGTAAGCTAGTCCTCCTTTCTATGCAGATTACATAAGAGTGCCTCGTAAGCTCAATAAACCTTGGGTTGACAAATGAGTGATAGAGTGTAGAGTGACACCAAAAATTTGGGAATCATATTTTTACCTCGTCAATGTGCTTGGTTTTGTCTCTCCTCGAGCACGACTTGGTTCTGTTCTCCTCAAGAACTATTTGGCTTTGTATTTTGTTGGGAATTTATTTTAAAGGAAGTTTCTACATGTTTAATTAGGAGAATCTCACGCTGAGAGTTACATGTTATTGGTTAAATGTTATTGTCGAATCAAGACTTGTGTTGATTATATTTTTGAACAACTGTTGTGATTGAATCAAGGCCTGATTATGAGTTGAATGCCAATAGATTATGCCAAACAATATCGGAAAGTCGACAGCCTGAGGTTAATAATGGGTCTATTCTTATTTGAGTTCAAGGAATAAATATGGGATGTGGATGGCTGGAACCACTGTGCATATTTTTATTTGGTTTTTAAAAGGAAAAAGGGGCTTAACATTGAAATATGAAAGGATGTGGTTCAAAGGGTTATAATTATGGAAATAACAATGCTATTATCATGACTGTTATTATGGATATTGTATAGATGCAAGGGTTGCTATAATTGAAGTATTATGGGCATATGAATTGTTTTGTTTGAAGTCAACAAACATTCTGTAAATAAGGGATAGTTAAATGGTTTTGGTTTTAAAAGTGAATGCTTATTGGATTGTGGGGTCTGAACCGTGTTATGGTTGTTGTTTGATTTGATTTATATTTTATGAATAGTATCTTTATTATTCCCTCTCATACTATCACTTTTTTGCTCATTATACCCCCCTCATGATCCCAATTTCAGTTTTTACATGCCCTGTTCTATAAAATAAATTAAAAACTTTGTATGGCAGTGGCAAAATATATGACACAAAAATAGGTGGCAGCTGATATTTTTGGTACTGATTTCACAATTAGTTATTTAATGAATTGTTGAGAAGTACTAATGTTTTTATCCCCTATCATGCTATCATTTTTTCACTCATTACAATCCCTTCAGATATCCCATGAACCCTATTCCACCCCCTGCCCACTTGACAATTATTAAATAATTTATTATGGATTGATTTGCATGGGTCTTATGTCAATTTCCGAGGCAAACTTTGTTTCATATAAACATAATGTCATGTATGGTCTATTAAGGGATAGTTACTAATGAATTGTTGCATACATGATGGGTTTCTTTAGCAGGGGAAACCATGGCTGAAATAATAGAGGGAGAAGTAACTGGAACAGAGGGCCTAGAAGGCCTAGATTCTCAATTCATTTTGATGCTGACCCCAGGAGTTGAACCAATTGTATCAAGCTAGGTTTTTCAATTGGATTGGGCAAGGGATAGTGCAGCCTAGACCAGAGAGACCTCCCTTTCAGCCTCAAAATATCCTTGGTATTGTTGTGCCTCCCCATGTATCCATGCAACCAGAAGTTCCTGAAAATGATGGATGGTAGGATATTTTCAATCCGACAGTCTCTCACCATCGTGGCTGGCCCAACTTGTCATTTCCTCCTTCTCCACCTATAAATCCTAATGTTCAAATTTCCCCTGTGCATTCACCTGTCCAGTCCTCTCATGCTAGCAAACGAATTAAGACTGATGTCCCCCATGTGCAAGACAAAGATAAAGTTGGTGTCTCCCCTTCATCTCCTTCAAATGACTCATCAAAATCAGTATCCTCTCGTTTGCATCTGAAGGATGATTTTTCCCATGTTATTAGTGAGATTAAGCCTCAAGGTTTGAATCAACCAAAGGCTACTTCTGGGAAGTCCAAAGAAGACAACAATGATAGAAGAAAGATTGCCTCTCAAAGTGGAAAATATGGATTTTAATTTATGTGTTTATGATTGAGTTGTTGAATACAATAGTCTGCAGAAAGTTTTGGACAAGAAGTTTTTTTTTGGGGATAATGTGGTTATTTACATATTTTGGATACAATTTGAATTATTTCTGATACATAATATTCAAATTTTGGAAACATTTATGGGAGATGCAAGGTGGCATGTGTTTAAATGATTATCCAATTGTGTTTATTTTTGTAAAGAATAAAAGAAGGGAGTCACAAGGGGTCCCACCTACTTAGTTATTATTAAATAAAGACCCTTAACTATTATTATTATTATTATTACTTCCCCTAACTAAAATTAGTTAAGTTGAATTAACTTAACTAAAGAAAGTAATTGAACTACTTCAACTTATTTGGAATGCATAAAAGCCAAATTAAAAGGAAGAACAAGTGGAGAATAGAAAGAGAAAACAATACTAAGGTTTTCTCTTTTGTTTTCATGAGATAGTTTCAGTTTTCATTCATTCTTGAGTTCATTAAAGGCCTAATTCGTTTTTTGATAGTAGGGTCCTATTGTAGACAACAAGGTTCAAAGCTGAACCATATCATTCAGATGATTGTTTCAAAGGTGTTGATCTATCTTTGATAGTCTATGTATACTTGTCTGTTTATGGATTGAGATTCATAGCTGATAAAGTATATTGTGCAGAGTCAAATTGGTAGTAGTCTGTGGAAAGTGTTGGGTTCGTGTTTTGATTGTTTTATTGCAATGATGAAATCCTTTTTGCATCGATATTACATATTCTATGCTTCATATTAGCCATTTTGAAGGATTCTCAAAGGTTTATATATCAATTCACCATGAGTTTGCATCAGGGATGTATAATTGGTGTTTTTGTAATGGTTTTGTGATCAATTCAGTTCAGTTCGATGTCTATAAAGATTTAATGCATGGTTTTGTTGCAACAAAGAAAAATCGCGGTCCGATCCTCCATCCGGTACCTCGTCTGACACTTCGTTCAACACTTGATCCGACACACGATCTGACACTCCATCCGACACACGATCCGACACTCAGAGCGTATTGGAGTTGGTGGTTGGTACATTGGCGGCCTTTGGTGGACGAATTGGTGATCTGGGTTTTGTGCCCCCTCGTGGCCTCTAACTACAGAGCTCGACACACCTCAGATTGGGCAGTTACAATGATCGTTGAGTGGCTCATGAAATCACTAGAAGATGTTGTTGTTAGAACTCATTTAATGAGTTTGTTGTTTTTAGAGGAGGTCGACCGTTCCAGTGGTCGACCTCCCAACCTGTAATCATCTATAAATACCACTATGTGTGGCACGACTGATGAGAGACAAATTTTATTGTTTGATACCAACATTATCACCGATTTTGTTCTATACTCTATTTTTATGCTTAATTACAGTATTGCGTTGATTTAGCATCTGTGTTTTCCTGTGGAGTGTTTCCACGACCTGCTGGGGGGAAACCAGTTGTCTGGGTGATTGTTTATGCCGGTAGATGTTTTCATTTGCATAGTTTCCTTTCATACTTCTTTGATTTCGAAATTGTTTATTTACTGTGTATATTTCTTAATTTTAAATTGCCTGCTGTGTGTATCTTTTAATTTCATATCATTGTCTAATTCATCTCCCTGTACATCTTCTCTCATTTGCAGATTAATTTCTGAATTGTGTGTATATCACAGAGGGACGTCCATGGTTTTGTGTTAATGATTAAACTCCTAACAATTTGTTTCCAGGTTGTGGAAGTTATCTAATTACACTGTCATGTCTTTTTATCCTTAGCTGTAAATTACTCTGCAGAGTACTAACTTAGATAGTGTTTGTTTATCAAATTGCAATTCCAAATATTCTCTATATGCTTGTTTCATTTGCTAATTTTTCTTTTAGCATCAACATGATAGAATATGAGTGGATTTTGAATTATGATTTCCAGTAGCATCTTAGTTGATTTTGAGTATGATCTTCAATGGTAGCTTAGGTTATGATTTTTAATGAAATCCCAGCTATGAATTTGAATTACGATTTCTCGTTAGCACTAGACATGAGTTTATAGGTTTGCACATAGTATTTTCATTGTTATGAATTTGAATTAGGATTTCTAATTAGTGCTAGTTATGAGTTTGTAGATTTGCTTGAATTAGTTATGAGTTTGTAGATTTCTATACGAAGTATTTTCAATGTTATTTTAGTTACGAATTAGAATTAGAATTTCTAATTAGTGTTAGTTATGGGTTTATGAATTTGCTTGAATTAATGTTTATTCTTTGTAGGATAGAAATAGTTGTGAGTTTCTTTAAGAATAGAGTTCACTTGTCAAAGATAATTTTGATAGAGTAATTGCTTACTTTCTTGTTCATTCAAAGATAGATAGATTAGTTGTTTACTTGCTTATTTACTTGTTCACTCATAGATAGATAGATCAAATAATCTATAAATAACTTACTTGTTGTTTGCTTATTTAAAAAGAGATTGAATAGATAGCTTTGAAAAATATTTCTTGTTATTTTCTT
Source organism: Picea engelmannii (assembly GCA_009831015.1). Lineage (NCBI taxonomy): Eukaryota > Viridiplantae > Streptophyta > Pinopsida > Pinales > Pinaceae > Picea > Picea engelmannii. The sequence continues at coordinate 809,076 of ML792323.1, read as the reverse complement.
ATTTAGAGATAGTTCACAGTCCTAGATTGTTTAAGGTTACTTATGTCATATAGAGTTCATAATTCTAGAATTGCTTAAAACTCTTCATTATTTGAGTTTATTGGCATTAGATTAGGCAAGGCTAGGCTAAGTCAGAGCCCTAGACCTGCATATACATTGTTGGCACCTCAAAGCCTATGAGCCTCAGGTTGACAATTTAATGTCGAAATAGATAGCATATATTTCACTCAAAATTTTTGGCGTTGTTTCCTGGGAGGTGCTAAAGGGATTAGAGCTTAGGTAGATAGGTTTCCTTTAATTACACAACAAGGGGGAGGAGAAAATTTAAGACGAGAGGTAAGAACCCACACATCCATTTTAATGGGTCACTCCAAATCCTTGTTGTTCCCTTTCCACAAGAGTCTTTACTTTTTCTGCAAGTTTGTTTATTTTTCTTAGTGTGTTTACTTTCTTGCAATTTACTTTCCTGCCATTTAATTTTATACCACTTTGTTTTTCTTTCTGTAAGTTTGGGTGTGTTTACTTTACACAATTTAATGCAGGAGTGAGTGTGAGTTTGATTTCTTTACTACAAGTGTGTTTTATTTCATACAAATGTGTGTTTGATTTGTGAAAATATGTTTTTGTGGTAAGTAGTCTTGATCATAATCATCAAAAACACATAAAATTTTGGTTGTTCTAAGAACCCCAGACACTGATCTTTGTGTGAACCAGGTTTTATCAAGCAACAAGATGAACTCAGAAGCAACCATTAGCTTGAGAGAACTTTCTCAAATCCTAGCAACAACTGAGATTTCTTCTTTTCAAGAAGAACATATTTTGGCTGCAACCAAAAGTGTATCTACCTCTCCAGAAATATTAGAAGAATCAAGTTCCTATGAGCTACAAAATGATTTTCCTAATTGCCAAACTGTGAAGGAAGCTGAAAACCTATGGACTACATCTGGTGGAGAGAAATCACTAAGACCTGAGATTGAGGAGTTCTCAAAATCCATCTCAGCAGATCCCTTATGTACTTTAGAAATAAATCATCCAAAAGAAGAGGAACTGCATAGCATGATGAAGGGGAGCATAGAAATTGTTGTTGATGAACATCAAGATTATATTGAAATTTGGTTTCAAGAGATCATCAGGCCACACTATTGTTCTCTTCTTCAACACCTTTTGATGCCAAAACAAGTAGGTTGGTTGGTTCTTCATATCCAGGTAATCATTGCGGTAAATTTTTCATATGTGGATATGTGTATGTTTCTTATCTTGCTTCGCACCTGGTTACATTGGAAATTTTCTTACACTTGAATAACGATTTTCCTTTCTTTTTAGGTAGAGTAGGATAGTAAATAAAAAATGCATGTTGTTAGTTTAACATTAAATTCTAATGCAACCTCATTTTACATTTTATTTTTAATAAAATAACTATGAGATACATGTTCCTGTGACTTGATCTCAATGATCTCATCAATTTTTGATATTTTAGAGTGTGGTTTTTGACAAACAGTTTTAGAGATCTCTGTAGGTATTTATTTCACCACAAGTGGAAAATTTCAAGGAGACAAAAAGGGAAGTATTTTACTTCAGAAAATGATGTTTCTATATTTGAACTTTGTTGTCTGCTTAAGCATCAATTGAATAATGGATTTTTTTTAGATATTGCTCGTTGTGAATTAGCCATATTTTTTGCAAGATTTATATCTTCCTTTCTCTCAAGGCATATTTAATGATAGTTGATCTTAACCTCCAACACTAGAGGATATAAGGAAGTGACACCTTGTCTTATCAAACCTAGAGGTGTCTCGTACAATTTTCCCCAAGAAACCTGAGTAGGTGAGTAAAGTATCTTTATGAAAGAGTAGCAAGAAGGTTTGATTAGCAGTTAGCCATGGAAACATCACTATAACTTAAAAAAGAAGAAAAAAGTGAGTAGGTCTTGAGGACACTCTTCTGTTCTTTTCCAATGGTACCATCCACTACACACTAAAAATGCTTGATTATACCATATCTTTAGATAGGCTACATCCACTTAAGTACCCCTTACATCAGGACAATCTATAAGGAATACATAAAGAAGAGTCATATATAACAACCCTGCTTAAATAGATGTATAGGGATTATTAATTATAATTAATTTGATAATTTGACTGTCCTAATATGTTAGTTAAACAATAATTATTTCTTAATAATATTAACTAATTAATTATTATTAATTACTTGTTCATATCTGTCAATGATTAATTAACTATTAATTGACTCATTAATTATTTGAGTAAAGAATTAAAGGGGTTAATAATTTAATTTATTAAAGACTTACGTATACGGGGGGGAAATACACATTAAATAAGGGGATAAGGTAATAAAGGAGGAGATAAGGAAATTAATGAGGGGGAGGAGAGTCAGTGAAAGGGGAAGATATGACGGGGAAAGAGTCCTACGGGAGGGAGGAGGATTATTTTGGGGGAGAGGAAGCATTGGGAGAGGAGGATAATTCTGTGGCATACATTTTTCTGTGATTTTGGGGCTGTGGCATATTTTCTAGTGGGAGGAGTTTGGTTTTGGTGGTTTTTGGTGAATCATTGCAGGGGGCACCGGGTTGCTGGGGGTTTTGGGCACGGGGACCAGGATTCCTTTCGGTTTCTTGGAGCTAGGAAGCCGGACAGGCTGCTCCTAGATGACTGGGAGGTCAGTTGGTTTGGGCAGAGTTGGGTCAGTGCATCATGCTGGGAAAGGAAACATAGGAAGGAAAACCATATCAGTGGAAATTAACATCAGAAGCAGGTAATTTATTTATGAAATTGCTGAGTTATTTTCATGCTGTAGTTAAATTTTAAATTTTGTCGAATATTATATGCTCATATGATGGAGAATGAATTATTTTTGTATGAGAAAGAATTATATGTTTAATTTGTACGAAATTTTGGATTTAATTAAGTTTGGTCAGTACACATGGCATCAGAGCTATTTGTTTGAAATCTGGGCCTGAGGGCCAAGCTCCAAGCTCCAACTCCACCTCCGCCTTACCTGCAACCCAAGCACACAATTTTTTTTTTACACAGATAAAAATATAAAAAAAAAAGAATATGGAAAAAGTAATAAAAGCAGGCAACACAAGAATGCGATAATGAGATATACAAAGGGTTTAACAAGTACAAGCTTTGGGTTTCATGGATGAAGATAAATGTAACATATATTAGGTGAGAGGATTCCTTTGGGCCATCAGAGCCATGGCCTCTCGCCTGGTAAACCCATTAACCATCAACGTCCTTTATGCTCATCCTTCACCCCTTCTTCCAAATCTCCGCAACCGCCGTGGTTGCCATTTTGAAGGCATGTCTTCATTCCATACAAGTCTCTTACTCTCAAGTCCTTCAAAACGAACAATGAATTTGTCAAACCCTTCAAAACGACCAATAAGTTTGGCTTCGAGATGAAACCCCACATTTCATCCTCTGAGGAGGCTCGAACCTTGGCACTACTCGACTCGAGGAATCTTGGAGAGCATAATGGAGGCAGTCGAGGCGATATGTTTGACTAGAAAACAATTCCGTCCTACTGGTAGGTACCTATTTTCTGCTCAGTTTTCATTGAATGCGCTTGTAACAGCTGAAAATTCACGGCGGACACTACACAGAGCATCAAAATTCCCAGGTTCTGGTCAAATTATAATAAATTTAACCTAAACAGAAACATAATGCAGTATGAAATGATGGATTTCTAGTACAGAATCCATGTTAATTGATCGACAATTAACATTATGCACAATCTATCTTAATTTTTCTAGTACAGAATTTCATTATGCACAACGTTCTATTAGAAAATTCTGTAAAGGATGAAGGCAATTAACCTTAACATGCAAAATTTAGCCGATTCTTAAAGTACCTCGCAATCAATTTTGAAACTCTAGCTGGGGGAGCAACTCGGCTAGACTCGACTATATTTCAAAATATTCAGCGGAGTTTATTTTACTTAATTTATTCAAACATCTTAGAAATGTAAAACAATGTGAAATGACCTTTTGTAGAAATGTAGTCATTGCAGCCCTATAACAAGAGTAGGCTCAAGTAAAACAATTAGACAAAGGGATATATGTGCAGGGAATTACACAACAATATAGGTTACTAAAACGCCACAGTTTTTAATATGATTTACAGAAAAAAAATAAATTAATCTGTAAATATGAACTTTCATCACATGCAGTCTTGATAACATAGTGATAGAATCCACTAGAGCATAGCTAGAAACTATAAGGTTTTCGAATATCAATCCCCGATGTAAGAAGATTGCATTCTATCATTGGTAGAATAGACAAAGAAACTTTAGAACATGAAAAATACTAAAATAAACTACCTGGATGGTCAGATAGCAAAGCATTAGGAAGATACATACCTGCCCAAAACCCCCAGCAATTGCGCTCTCATAGATCCACCTAAAGGAAAAACCCAATTAATAAATCCGATTATTGGGTACTTATCGCTGCTAACACCATATCCATAACCTATTTAACAACTAAAATCAACTTCCCATCCATCTGTAGCATGGGTTTGTATCCGTGAACCAATTGCAATACTTCAGCGCTATATCAAGTTCCAGATTCGATGTTTCATGTACAATAGCACTCTCATACAATAGATTTAAAAATAAAATTATTGGGCCAGATACCCCATGGGTCTGGGCTCGAATCCCAGCAACCATGGCTCGAATCCCAGCAGCCACACGCAAATCAAAGTCAAGTCGAGCACCAAGTCACGAAGAGAGAATCCCACGAGGGCCCATACTATGCACAACGCGTCCATTTAACATACAAGCCTGGTAGCCGCGCGTTGCACAAAGGAAACAAAACAAAAAATTTAGTAATAAACAAACAAAAAAAAAAACCTAATGCGTAAGGCACCACATGCAACACAAATGTCCAAACCCTAACATGCAAGGCACCCTGGCAGCGTGAATGCCCAAATTGATTTGGGTGTTGATGGCCAAGTCAGTTCAACAATGGAGTCCAGTCTTTTTTTTCTACCTGGAAAGATACCTACCTGAAAGCATACAAAGTAATGGACAAAGAATTGAGGTCTCATCCAAC